>JAHSUH010004779.1:87500-263235 GCA_025388415.1 Cynanchum wilfordii | reverse complement strand
ATTCTAATCCAAATTCATAAAAGCACCAATTTTAAAAGGAAACAAAAATGTATTAAATTTTTGCAGTTCGATTTTTCATACATATTCCCCTCCCTTCACCAGCATTTTATTTTTCTTGATATTCTGAGATAAGGAAAAGAAATATGACTTTCGTTGATCGGAAACATCGCCGGAGTCATAGAGCGGTGACGCCGCTTCTTCCACAAAAACGTGATGGGCACAGTGAGTTTGAATTTAACGGCGCATCCTACTCCGGCGCTGTTTTCAATCTATCAACGACCATTGTCGGTGCAGGGATCATGGCTTTACCTGAAACCCTTAAGCAACTGGGCACCATTCCTGGGCTGCTTGTTATTATCCTGGGCGGGTTGCTTACTGAAAAGTCGATTGACATGATTTTGAGATTCAGTAGAGCTTCTAAGACTTCTTCATATGCCTGCCTAGCTGATGATGCTTTTGGTGGCATGGGCCGGACCTTACTTCAAGGCTGCATTGTAATAAACAATGTTGGCACATTGATTGTCTACATGATCATTATTGGTAAAAATTCTAAAGCTATGAATTTTTTTTTTTTTTTTTATTCTTTGCCATTTGTGTTTCTGTGGTCAATGCTTGTTGTAGTACATCATTAGGATTCAGCTTTTGAATGATCAATGAGTAATAGAAATTCAATTACATTTCACCTTGCTGTTAACCTGATGATAGCTAATTAAACTATTTTTTTTTAAAAAAAAAAAAAATTGTTTATGAGTTGTGTGTTTCGGGTTGGGGTGTGGGAGAAGAATTTAATTAGAGAAATAGTGGGATGATATGGTTATTATGCAGTTGAGTAGTGATTAACTTAATCCAGGGTGACACGTAGCAAACAACCCAGTTCTGAACTCACCAAATTTGGAACTATATTTTGAGTTTTCTCCATTCTTCATTGAGAATGTTCAATTATTCTCTGGATAACAGTTGTACACTTTGAGCTTAGTATATGATGAGTATTTCTAGAGCAATAACTTCTATGGCCTGTTTGAACTTTCATCACAGGTGATGTGCTATCAGGGATGTGGTCTGATGGGGTGCATCACTCAGGTGTTGTGGAAGAATGGTTTGGGCAGCATTGGTGGATCACTAGGTCTTTCTTGCTGTTCATGATAACCCTCTTTGTTTTTGTGCCTCTAATATCTTTCAAGCGTGTTGGTAAGATCTTTAATCTGCTCTCCTTTTTTTCTTATTCTGTCTTGGGGAAATCTCATTATCTAGTGTGCTCTAAGCCTGTTCATTGTGTTCACATGCCTAGCAGTCTTTAGAAAATTTTCTCTCTCTTACTCTATGAAAACTTAATAGGAGATTGTGTTGTCATCTATATCAGCTTGCCACGTAGTTTCCTGACATAAGAACTCCATACTTGCATTACTGACTAATCTTACTGGCTTGCTTCTGAATCAGATTCATTGAGATACACATCAGCCTTGTCTGTTGGTTTGGCAGTTGTTTTTGTGGTGATCACAGCGGGAGTAGTAATTGTTAAACTGATGAAAGGTAGCATTGGAATGCCCCGTTTATTGCCTGAAATAGCTGATCAGGCATCTTTTTGGAAGCTTTTTACAACTGTTCCAGTATTAGTCACTGCTTACATTTGCCATCATAATGGTAAGGCCTGAATTTTGCTTTGAGTATCTTTTGTTTAGATTTCACTATGAAGTGATTCATTCTTAGTTGGTTATTCTGTTACTGTTAAGGTTCAAGTGAATGAGTGATGCCATGGAATTCAAATTGGTGACTGTTATGTGATCTTAAGTTGTTTAAATCTGACATGGGTGTGTGGGTAACCATCAGATTTCATAATCCTATCTGTCATTTTTGGCCACTGTATTTTCAATAAAGAATACCAATTTTAGGTAGTTGGATACTTCGATACTTGTTTGGAAATTTGAAGAAGTAATGCTCTTTAACAGTTCATGCAATATGGTAATTTGATTGGTAAGTTTTACTCCCACTGTTGGAAAGTAAATGGTCAACTGCTATTGTTGATCTATCAAAATAGATGACCATTGACACTTTTCAAAGTAACAAGTATTTGAGGTATGAGTAACTAGTTTAAAGATAGAAATAATTACTTATTAGGGTTTTATATATGGATATTTGTAGAATATATATTACCTTTACGTGTGTGCAAATGGTGAAGTGATCATCTATTTTGAATCAGAGATAGCACTGTATTTTAGGGTTTTTTTTTTTTTTTTTTTTTTTTGGTAATTGAAGCACTGTATTTTAGTTGATTATATATAAAATGGAAATGCATGATGAATCCTGTATCCTTGTCTAACTAGTGAGTGTCAGAAATAGATGTGTTTTTCAATATAAGTAAGTTTAAAATGCTTCTTTGTGAATATAACCAACTGATTGCTTTTGCTGCCTCCTTGTCTTGGTGTATTGCAGTTCATCCTATTGAGAATGAGCTGAAGGATCCTGCTCAGATGAAGTCTATAGTTCGAACATCGCTGACATTATGTGCAACTGTCTACATAGCTACCAGCTTTTTTGGATTTCTTCTCTTTGGTGATAAGACTCTGGATGATATACTTGCGAATTTTGATGGCAATCTGGGGATACCATATAGCTCACTGATTGATGATGTTGTGAGAATGAGCTACGTCGTTCACTTGATGCTTGTATTTCCAATTGTCTTTTTTTCTCTTCGCCTTAATGTTGATGGTCTCTTGTTCCCACGTGCCATTCCTATTGTTTATGACAATCGAAGATTCTACTCACTGACAGCTGGTCTAATGGGTTTCATTTTTATGGGAGCCAACTGTGTGCCAAGCATCTGGGATGCTTTCCAATTCACAGGAGCTACTGCTACAGTCTGTGTGGGTTATATCTTCCCAGCTGCCATTGCCCTGAGGTAATTTGGGAGTTGAGAAATTATTGATTTGTTGGTGATTACATCATATGGGAACTTTAAATGCAAAACTGGAGAATCAATAATATCTCGAATTTCATTCAATAAGTAAATTAGTAAAGACAAACTATGATTGCTTTAAATTGTTGTTCTACACTCTTTAATAATTCGTCCTGTGATTGCTCTTAATACTTTTGCATGAGCATAGTTTGGATATAATTGAAATTTTATTTTAGACTGGCTGACAGCCTAAACTATTGTACATACCATTTGAAGGGCCGGGGAGTTTGCTGGTTATAATGGGTGCCACACGTAATGCATTGCCTCTGATCTTTGAAATAGAATTTAGGAACATGCTCATTCATAAAATACA
Source organism: Cynanchum wilfordii (assembly GCA_025388415.1). NCBI lineage: Eukaryota > Viridiplantae > Streptophyta > Magnoliopsida > Gentianales > Apocynaceae > Cynanchum > Cynanchum wilfordii. The sequence goes on along the minus strand of JAHSUH010004779.1, from coordinate 259,969 downwards.
CATATGCTCAGATTGGACTGTAAAATAAAAATTTCTTCAGGGATTGCATAAACAGTTTGTCTGATTGCCATTGGATACTCTCAGTATAACTCTTTATTGCTGTCTTTCTTGGAGATTTGTGATTGAGTAATTACTGTTATGCAGGGATACACATGGAATTGCAAAAAGGAATGACAGGGTAGTGTCATGGATCATGATCCTCTTGGCTGTGTCTTCAAGCACTGTAGCAATCTGCAGTGACATTTACAGCATTTACATTGGTGGCAGCCACGTTGAAAAATGAAAGGATATGGGAGGTCTTGTCATCCTGATGACATGCTGATATTTTGAAACTCTCTGGTATGTCAAGCCAACTTTCCCGGTCAGTAGAGTGTGTGCCATATAGACACATTAATCTGAAGCTGGAATTTATTCTTTGAGGAAATTGAAGCCCCAGAAACAGAGGAGAAATTGGTATCTCAGGATATCAGGTGAGAAGAAATTCATGTTCATTTATGTAAAAAGTAGAGGGGATGAGGTGAGAGTGACTTATGTATAACTTGGTAGTTGTTTTGCCATATCTGAATAATCCCTGTAAATGTAACTAAAACTAAGTCTAACTGGAAAGGAACTACCCAGCTGGTGAGTAATAATGTACTCTGGACTATCACTATGTAAAAAAATGCAACTAGGATGGTAAAAATTTCAACTGGAGTTTACAATGGGAACAAATTCAGTCAGATAAAGCTTGTCATTATTCATGGCATTTGGCATTTAGTACTTCTAGGTACCATCTTCACAGCTTGGACTCATTCTTCTTTCTTCTGGATGCTATAATTGTTCATGTATCTATAACGTGAGATGTTGCAGAGCTCATTTTGAGTGTACTTTTTACTATAAAATTTGAGCTTTCAGTGATGTTTGATACTGCTGAGCCATGATGAATTTGATGAGAAGAGATTAAAGGGATGTCGATTTGTGTGCCAAATGAAACAGGCCAAAGACTGATGCGTTTGATACTGACAATTTTCTTAGTTCTTCATTTACCAACCATGGAATTCATTGCATGTCTTTCTGAAATCTGACATTTTTATCATTTCTTTGCATGGTGCTGGCGGGGTGGCCTTCTTTTGTCTCTTTTTTCTTGCATTTTTAAGAAGGAAGAGGAGAGGGGGGGAGGGGGGGGGAGGGGAGAGGGGGGGAAAAAAAAACAAAAAAAGCAAAAAAACCCCCCGAAAACACCAAAAAGGAGGAGAAAAAAAAAAAAAAAAAAAAAGAAGATGGCGTTGGCGGGGGGGGGGGGGGGGGAGGGGCCGGGGGGGGGGGGGGGGGGGGAAGGAGGCCGGAGAGGAGGCCGCCCGGCAGGGAAAAAAAAAAAAAAAAAAAAAAAAAACATGTGCCGGCCTGCACTTTGTATAGGGTTTCTCTTTGGACCATATTGTTCATTTTTCCTTCTTTATTTACTCATTATAATGACTTGGCTTATGCCTAGTCATTTCAGTCCAAACCATCCAACTCTTTATATCTTTTTTTTTTGTTCTGAATTTCCTGTTCCTGTATAAATGTATCATCTTTGTAATCTCGTGTAGAAAAGAATTTAAATCTATTAAGTATGTAACGTTGGTATGTGTCGGTGGCTCTTGATCCATCCAGATATGGGGGAAAATCCATTGTCTCAGTACTGTCGTGATTTGACTAGGAACCAGATAAAAATAATGTATATTTAAAATAAAAAGATAAAAATATTAATAAAATAATAAATGGTTGGAGCCGTTAATATTGATGGGGAGTTCTTGAGAGAACTGTAGCAGGTCCTCCCTTTATCCGTTGGCTCTTGTTTGAAAACCAAGTTGAACAGACCCCTCATATAATAAATTCTCATGTGATATCTGTTCTCTCAGAAAAAAATTCCTAATTTATCCTTATTTATTTATTATTTATTTTGGTACAATAGAAAATTAGAATCACTTTATCCAGTAGAATATTTGTTATGAATGTGTGTGGTTAAGAAAATTATATATTAAAAAAAAAAAAAGGGTCAAAATTTGGTTAAGAAAGGAACAATGAATAAGCGTGTCAAAAAAACAAAAAAGTTATTACTATTAACTTTAATCTAAAACTACAAATTTTACATGAAAAGAGTTTGTCGGATTTTGATTGATTCATGACTTTAGAAAATCATGTTTTTTTTTTTTTCTTGCCATTGTTAGAAATAGACAACCTTCAAAAATTATCACAAAAGAAGTTAAAAAAAAAGAGGAACATTAATTGCATTAGTTTTCTATTATTATTATTTCTTTTAAATATATATAAAAGTGTGTGTGTGTGTGTGTGTATAAAGTGGGGGTTAATTGAGATATTGTATGATCACATCAAAAACCAAAATGTTGGGGGGGAGTTGTGCTTTCCTTTTCATTCACTCGTGTCATTAACCAAGTTTTCTAGTTTCACTTCCTATAAAATAAATTTGACCTAATTTGACTCCAATCAATTGGAAACAAAAGTAATTATTAGATACTAAAACTACAAGATAAAAAAATATATATATATATATATATATATATATATATATATAATCATTTGATGTTCAATAATCACTGAATTATTTTTTTAAAAAAAAAAAAAAAAAGTTTTCTCAACTCTTATTTATTTCTTTATTTAAAATTTATGAGATATTTTTCCAAAAAAAAAAATTATAATTTTTTATTATTACTTGAACCGATTAAAAAAAATAATAATAAAAATTTGTTCGGTGATTGATGTTATTATATTATTGGATAATGATGTAATTTTTTATGTTTGATCTAAAATATGGGTAATTCTTATATGGTTCACAACATCCTTCCATATCTAGCAGTATTAAACATTGTGTTCCGACATTGACTTAATTTGTCTGGTTTTTTTTTTTTCTTTTGAAAAAGAAGTATCTAAAACTTACAGTAACTAATGACATATAAATATTTCAAGAAATAAATAAAATAGACGTTTTAACTATAATGCTCAATCATTGAATTTGATGGAGATGGAATACTACTCTCCCCCAAGCAATTAACTAAATCTAGATTGCTACCTTTTTTATTATTATTCTTTCCTTTTGTATATATATATATATATATATTTGCTTTTAATATATTTCAATATGTACTTTTATTTTATAAGTGAAGTTACTGAGACTTCTCGATAATATTTTTAAAATTTTTTTAATTAAATCATCTACTATTTAAAACAATTGTTATTCAATTCATTCAAATTTAGTTTAGGTTGTGTTTGTTAAGTCTAACACTTGTTTGGGAGAAGACATCACTCTAACTTTTATATGACACTCATAATAAATATCGAGCTTTATAATCTCGTGTAATATTTACAATATTTTTTTTTATTATGTCAAATCTTCGCATAACATTCACTTTTTTCCCTTATATATATCAAGCGAATGGTTTCTTTTAAGTTTGATTATCATGAAATTAATATATTATTAAAAAAAAAAGGTTATTAGATGAAAATTTAGGTGTTTAATTAGAACAAGAATCATTCTAAAAATATTGATTTTTATTTTTTTGTCGGTGGAAAGAACAAGAACTCAATTGGCAAGGGGATATTTTTAGTATCTTCCAATCAAACGAATACTATTTTTTTGGATTGTTCGAATTCGATTTTTTTTTTTTGGCTATTGCTGTAGGTGTAAGTCAATACATTGAACGAAGCTAAAAGTATAAAACATCAAACCTAATTTTAACATGCTTTTATTCTTCTTCCCACCCAAACTAATACACGTCTTTTACTTTCCCATTTTCTACTTATACGTACGTATTTCCTAGCTAGTTTTTTTTTTTTATTTTTTTCAACTAATCCAACACGTGGATCCTGACAGGATATGGTTGAAATGGGTGTCGAACTCCTGCCCTTTCGACGGGAAAAATGTTTGGGAGCAAACTTTTCTCCCAAATTCGGCCACAAACACTATTTCCTAGTTGGTTTTTATTAGCTATACAATGTTCTAACTATATATATTCATGCATAAATATATACTAAATTTAGTAATGCATTTTTCTTTTCAATTACGACTCTATTATTATTATTATCAATAATATATATATATATAGTAATGCATTTTTCTTTTCAATTACGACTCTATTATTATTATTATCAATAAATATTTATATATATATTTATATATATATATGTGTGTGTGTGTACATCTTGGAATAATAGAGTGTTCACCATGATATATATGTGCTCAAATCAATCAAGATCACAAGTTCATGGTGGAAAAAAAAGATAAAGAAACGTTAAAGTGTTGATGGAAACTAAGGGTATTATTATCAACCACTTGAACTCAAAAATATAAAAGAAAAGGCAGCTTCAAATTAATAAACTACCCCCAATATGTTTAATGCTTGTCGACAGAACTCAACAAGCTATTAGTTTCTTTTAAATTTAAAAAAAATTAATCTTCAATTTATATAAAATTTTTACAAATAGACGTAATCGTATCGTAAGATTTTAAATTATCTTATTTAATAATTGTTCAATAATATTTTAAACTAACAATATTAAACACACTTAATTCACGAGATATATATATATATATATATCATAAGAAGGGATTTTAGTATTAAGTTGTAATTATGATAAGAAATTTCAGGTTAAATTGTTGGATACAAACGCCAATAGAATTTGAACAAAAGAATCTTCTAAATAAATCCCACATGTTGGCTTTCTTATCTATCCCTCCAAAATCTAACCACCAAAAATAATAAATAAAAAAAAAGGAAAATGAGGGGGGGGGACGTAGCCAACCAAGATAGTGCACGTTTGGCTTCCGTTTAATAATAAATAAATAATAAAAAAAAAAAAAAAAAGGGGCAAAGGTCCACCGACAGTTTCAAAAAACGTTTTGTTTAAATCTATCTCATTAATATTTTAAAAAAATTCCTGGTGATTGGTCGCAATCATTATTCATTAATCAAATTATATTTTTGTTTTAAATTATATATTTCCTAATCATGGATTCTTTTTTCATAGTAATTTAATTAACCTTCATGATTTTTAAATTAAGTAATTGAAAATTTCAATTTTTTTTTAATTTAATCTAGTTCTAATTTAGACAATTAAAAATGTCTTTTTTTTAATTTTTTATTTTATTCTTAATGCAATGTCATTAAAATATTTAATTTAAAAATGTATACTTTTTGGCTTTTATTTGGTAAACCCCTCCATCTCCCTCCATTAAATAATAATAAGATTATGTAGGTATCTTGAATAATGAATCATGAGTATATAAGTCTCATTCAATGATGTTTTAACTAAGTACCTTATACAATAAACTTGTCACCAAACTTTTCTAATTGATATATATTGATGTTGAATATATATATATATATATATATACACACACTAGAGAAACCTTGAGCCCCAAGGTAATAAAGAGTCATTAGAAGAAAAAAAAAAAAAAAACGCTTAGGATCTTATATAGTATACAAAATCATGATTAGGAACACAATTAATTAATAATAATAATTAGTAGTAAGTGGCCACTGATCAATCAATCCCATTAGTTTGAGAACAAGGAGATGATAAAGAAAGAAAAAAAAAAAAAGATAATCAAGCAAACAACTAAAAGATTATTAGATTGAGTTATGACATTTAATAAAATGTTAGAGATAAATATTTAATCATTTAAATTGAATTAGCTGGTCGAAAAAATAAATTTAATTGGATATTGTATAAAATATAGTAATAATAAATCTTTTGGGCTCCAAATTATTACCACTTAAGTAGTTTAATAATAATAATCAGCAATTTTATAATTGGCATTACAGTTGTAATCCCATGATGAAACTTTTGAATACCATAATCAATTAGGGCCAATTAGTCCTTAAAAATTGTACCTAACCTAACACAATTTGATTAGAAAAGAAAAAAGAAAAAGAAATAAATGTTTATTAGTCTTACAAAGAAAAGAATTGGGCCCCTATCATTGTTTAATTTGGACCCATCTTTTTTTTTTTTTTTTTTGGTCTTACTTTTGTTCAAAATGTAGTCTTTTGTTTTTGGGTAGAATAATAATGAATGAGAAGTGGAGATGATGGAAACTTCTTCAATTCTTTCTACTTCTATGAGAAAAGCTGTCATCCATTATGATTCTTGAGAAATTGGATGCTCACTTTCTCACTCACCAACAATTAGGTAGAATAATATTTTCATGCAACCTTAAAAAAAACGCATTATAAATATTATATACATTAATGATTCAATACTTAATATGAGTATCATGTAAAAAACAAAATGAGATATTTTTTTGAGTAAAAGTTAAACTTTATCACCGCAAACTAGCCAAATCTATTATAACAATTTTTTTTTTTTAAAAAAAAAAAAAGACAATTAGGTAAAAAGAAGAAAAAAATGATTCATTTGATTTGAAAGAAGTGTGTATGTATGAGGTAATAAGAAGTCAGATAGTATTTACCAAAAAAATAAAATAAAATAAGAAAAAAGAGGTCAGATAGTACCACTTTTGTACTTTCTTTTTAGTGTTGAAAGACAAATTTGGACAGCTAAGAGGGCTATAGATATTCTTCAATTACAATTTATCCCTTCTAACTTTTAGTAACAAAATTTTATTTTGCTTAATTTATGATTAATTAATCTTTTAACAGAGTGTTTGACCTTTGTCTTGTTTAATGATGTAGATTATGGATATGTATATGTCAACCATTTTATTCTTGTAATTAGTTTTCAATTTTAAAGCTTAAAATCTAATATTTGTTTTAGAAAAAATATATTTTCAACTATAATTATATAAACAAGATGTGAAAAAATTAATTAAGTGAATCAAAACATTATTACAAATAAATTCCACAAAAATTAATTAATTGCATAATTTCTTAATTTATCTCTTTGGATATTTAAATATTATTATTTTTTAAAAGGTATGAGGTGTCATAAATGAATATCAAATTATAAGAAGATGCCTTTAAAAAAATCTACATTCGGACTAATGTATGTTTGAGTCGGGTCGTCCCAAATTATGAGTGGACACTTTGATCTAAAATTTTAAACAACTATATATAAGTCGAGATTTGAACCTCAACTTCACTTAAATCGGGACTTAAGAGTTTCGTACCAACTCACTTATACCTTGGGGTTAATGTTAAAACAATCATTTATAATATTTTAGTTTATTTTAATATAAGTTGATGATTGTCGAAATGATCACTATATTGAAAATAATAATAATATCTCTAACTAAATACGCAATCTAAATATGCATTAAGTGTGTTTTATGTGATGTGATACTTGTCTTTATTACGCATGTTAAATGTGGGTTTTTTTTTTTTCCTTCTTTCTTATGGTATAAGAATAGATATAAATACTTAAAAAAAAAAAATAGATATAAATATATTCATGAAAAAAAAAGATATAAATATAGGTTATATTTTATATCTAAACTAATTTTTGTTCGAATTTAATAGATCACTTATAGAAGTAAATTTTACCTATACAAAGTTAAAGTTAAAATCAGTTAAATAAAAATTTTTAAAAAAAAAACTCATCACCAACTTGTGTCCTAAAATGATTAAATATGCGATTTTAAGGACAATATATTTTATTTTTATTTTTGGTAAATATTAAGGACAATATATATATATATATATATATTATATTATAAGTGAAATTTCATTAAATAAAAATAAAAATATTACACAACTGAATTATTAAAATTATTGAGGGTAACATAACAAAACATCAATCTAACAATAGGTGGAGATAAAAAATTGACCTAAAAAAATGAGAGAGAGGAAAACATTAAACATAAAACTAAACAAAAAAAAAAAAAACAACAAAAACCCAAAGGCCCATGTAGAAACAAAACACAAAAAACAAAATAACTTCCAAACACGAAACTCAGCTACATTGAAGGTTAGATTTCACCTTCTTCCTTCAACAACAACATTAAAGACAATATATTTATTCTATATTCAAACATTATTTTGAATCTCGGACTTAAAATGTGAATTTTTTTAGTGAAACATGGCAAAAGGGAAAAAGGGATATTGGATTTCGTAGGAATCAAGCTCACACAAATTTACACTTTGGTATATTTCCAAAGTAAAGTATATGCACTTTGGTATTTTTTTCCCACTCAAACTCAAGGCAAGTAAAGAATACTGTTTATTCTTTCCGTCATGCTTAGAGTTTTTTTTTATTATTATTTTTTCCTCTTCCTTTTCATGCAATATGGCCCTTCTCATTTAAGCCATTTGACAAATTGTATTTAAATAATTTAATTTTAATATAAATATTTGTTACACATTTTAACTCTCAACAATAAAATAGTAGAAATTATATTAAAAACTAGAAGTAATTGTTGATAAATTTTTTAAATTTCAAATATATTTATTTAAACAAAAATCTACAAAATATTTGTTTCCCTTTTTAAAGATGAAAGTGAATATAAATTACTATAATATATAATAATATTATTGATTTGTTATATATGATTATGATTTCCCCTCCGTCATTAGATTTTGTCCAATTTCATCTTTAAAATTTATGTCGTTAGAAATTGAAATATTCTGCAAAAAGGGGGGGAAAAAAAAAAGAGAAAAGGAAAATTTAAGGATGATTTAGCGGAGGAGATTGCGCAGGGAAATGGGTCAGAGTTTCGGCCAGCGGTGGGGGGTGGTGGACAGCTCGCGTGTGCACAAGTGTCATTACACAGTGGGAGTCACAAAGAAGATCCACGTGTCAAGATCTTCGCCCTTCTTGGAGTCGTAAAACCTAGTCTACCACGTGCGCCATCCCATCCACGTTGCATTCCTGTCCTCAGTTTCTCCCTTTTTGTTGGTCTAAAGAATGAACGCATGAACCTAACCGTCGACGGTCCACTTCACCACATCCACGGTTTGGTTTCTCTCTAGTTATCTTGTCACAATATCTCTCTAGTTAGCTCGTACTACAATTATGAATTTAGTTGATTATCTGTTAATTACTTTATATTATTTTTATTGTATAAAAAAATATCTTGATTCTCAAATTAATTATGAGTATTCGTATTAATTCTTATATATTTAAGAAAAAATATATATTTTTTGTGATATTAGAAAATAACTCAGAGTTAGTAAGACAGTCTTTTAATTTAAGTGAAATTGTGAGGTAATTAAAACTTGGATAAAATTTATCTTCATTGAAAAATCTATCTAACTAATTAATTTTAACCGAAATGACTCTACCCACAAAATTTATCTAAAACATCTCGTATTATTAAAAATAAATAAATAAAAACTATATTGCTCAATTAATAATTGTTTCACATGAAATTCATGGAGTGTTAATGTTAAGGAGCCACGTCATGATAAATATTTTATAATTTGGTTCTTAAATTAATTTTGACTAGTCAAAAAAAAGTAAAATTAAAATTAAAATTAAATTAATAAATTTTTTATTGGAAAAATAAAATTATAATTACATTTATTAAATAAAATAAAACAAAGATATGAAGACAACCAACCAATCAAAATACTGATATTTGTTGAAAAACTTGTTTGTAGGAGACAAAGAAAACCTTTTAGTTAGTCTTTCACCAACTTCAAGCACATAATATTTGTATTATTACTCTAAAATCTAATTAGTCTCTCTTAAGACTGTTTTCTTATACATCATCTAACAGGAAAACAAAAACAACAAATTAATTGCTATTTCTATATTTAGAATAGTTATTTACTGAATTTCAATTTAACACAATAAAAAAAAAAAGCATATTGTCAATATTATTGAGAGAGTGAAATACTCATTATAACATTGTATAAGAGTTAAAATTTATTCTTTTTCAAATACGAGTTAAATTTTATGGATAAAACTTATTTTTTTAAAAAAAAAAAGAGATGAGGATTTAAGTTATCCCTTATCCTGGATAGGGATATAGTGGGGGACTGGGACTGGCAGCAGGAGGAGGAGGAGGATGAGTAAGAGGAGAGGATTCTTCCAAAATAAATTATAGAAAGAAAGAAAAGAAATTTGAATTTTGAAACGGTTAGTCTAATCTACATCTACTATGCGGAGGGAGTACGTACCACTTTCTCTATCTTTCCCTACTATTTTTTTTTTTTTTTTACAGTGGATTCTCATTTCACGTGATTTCCACATTATTCTTTATTCAAAATTCAGGGTTCAAATTTTCTTTTTAACTTTCTTCTCTCATATATATATATATATATATATATGCCTGAAACATTAATGAAATAAAATAAAGGTAGGTTTTTGGTGATGGCTTCTACTCATATGAATTGCAGGACCAACTTTTCATTTTTCATTTATTCATTTTCACGTTTTCTTTGTGAACAGCAGGAAAATTACTAAATTCTGTAGACGGAGTCTTACTTTCAATAGAAATCAAATACAACAATATTTACGTATAACAATTTCGCTTATTGGAAATAATGAGTTTGAATTATATCGAAAGTGGGAGAATCTTAATTTTTTTTAAAAAAAAAAATTAAATTAAATCAAAAAAAAAAAATTATATGTGTAAGTAAAATCTATTTTTTCAATTGAATATATTGTAAAGTAATTTATTTTTTGAAAATTTAAGTTCCTAATTTTTTTTAGGGCAATAAATAATTTGAAAGAAAGAAAGAAAGAAAGAAAGAAAAGTAAACAAACAAATAGAAAAATACAAAGCAAGTCATTTGATGCTTTAATTTACACAAAGTTTTTAAAAACTTTGTTGACAAATAGCAAAATGACATATGTACTTCCCAATTTGACTGCCAAAACTTTCAATTGTTAGATACTTCCAAACGTGGCCTTAATAAGGTCCCAAAATGCTTAGCTAAAAAATTCATACTATTAGTGGGACACATTCAAAATAGGTTAAAATATTCTCAATTGGTTTTTAGGGAAATAGGTTAAAATAGGTTATTTTTAGGGAAATTGGTTTCTAAGATTTTTTGTTTTCTAAATTGAATTCTTATAAATATTATTTATTTGAATGAATTGATTTTCCTATCAATTAATTACAAAAATAAATTATAAAAAAAAAAAAAAACCAAATTTCTTAAAGAAAGGGTAATCTTGTCTTAGACAAAAATAGAAAGTTTCTTAGTAATATGTGGTGCAAGATTTAGTAATAGGTGATGAGTATTCTTTTAAAGTTCTTTTCCATTTTACCTTATCTAATAAATTCACTTTTTAAGACCGGGAAAAAATAAAAAAAGAAGATATTAATTTTCCCAATTTAGACATTGCAAATTTTACCCGATTGCAAGCGCAAAGTGTCGGTGCACTAGAAAAGTGTTAAGGCTATTTTCGACCTTTCATGGATTATCTAATCATTGTTGGGGACAAAATTGTCTCGAGCGTGCCACCCACCATGAATTTGATACTTTTTTCTAAAAAAAAATTTATTCAAATTTATAATTTTTTAAAATATATTATATATCAAAAAGATTGCACCATTTATTAGAACAAAAGTATAATTTAAAAATTAGTTATTTAAAACAGAAGATCCAATTAATAAGATTTGCATAAAATAAATAATTTTTTAGAGTCCATAAAATTCTAAATGCTACTCTGTTTTAAAAAAACATGTATAAGAAATTACGAGGTTGTCAACCAACCATAAGTCATAGATTGCGTTAAAGTATATTACTTATTAATTTATTAGAAAAATGTTCCTAGATTTGATTTGATATATATTATTTTATGACCTTACTTATTATTATACCTTTAAAGAAACTATAATATATAATTTATATATTTCATATTATTTTTTGTTACCATTCAAATTTATCAATTGAATCTTTTAAGTTGAATTTCAAAATGACTCATATTAGTAAATAATTATGATAAAATTTCAAATTAATAGTATGACAATAGTGAAAATCAAAATTTTGGTAAAAAGGACAGAAGCAGAAGCAGAAGCAGAAGCAGAGGCAAGTTCCATTATATTGTAAGGATGACAAAACACTTTCTTGAAATTTCTTTCCTTTTTTTAGTTCAATTTGATGCCAATTTTTTTTTTTTTTTCAACGTGACATAAATTAATCATTAGAAAGTCGACTATAGTCAATTCTAGATGCTCCATCACTTTTCTAACAAATGTCGATTTATGGCCACCTTTTATTATTTATTTAAACTTCATCAATAATAATAAATTTTTTTTTATAAATTATAAATAATCATGAAGTCAGCTATATATATATATTTTGTAACATTAATTAGTTGATTGTAAATTATTTCCTCCATTTTTTATATGTTATAGATAATAAATTGTATATCTTTAATAAAATATAAAAATTAATGTATTTTTTCCTTAAAAGATTAAAATATTATTTAATTAATTATTATTTTTTTTAAAAAAAATTAATAATGAAATATTAATGATCAATAATTAAGAAATAAATTAAAAAAATGTCAATAAATATATTTTAATTTTTTAATATTACAAATAAAAAAAAAAAAAATAGAAGGATTATAATTTATTAATCTGAGTCATGAGAGCAAATAATAAAATATAGTTCACACAAGATCCTATAATTTTCTAATATCGAGATGTATGGTTAAATATTATATAAGAAAAAAGTTATATATTTGAGTAATTAAATAATCCTTGATTGATAATAATAATATATATAAAAAATTCAATTTCAAACAAAATATAAGCAAATTGGGAGGCTTTTAGGAATGACAAACTTCAATTTTGTTTCGTAAGAGTTTTTACATTTTGGGAAATTTTTGGGTGAAAAAAGGAAAAAGTAAATGAAAAGAAAAAAGAGAGAGGTCAAAATGAGCTTTTTGACAACAAAATACAACCTTAATCAAAGCAAGAATTGAGCACTAAATAGGCAGTATTTGTGAAGATAGAAATGACAACTTTTTTTTTTTTTTTTTTCAACAAATTCTTTGATGCCCAATTGGAGATGAATTTTGATTCACATACAAACAGTTATTTATATATATATATATATGTATATGTATAGATAGATAGCGTAGGGTTTTCACAAATTCTTCCCATTTTTAGCACAAATTTGTGCAAATGTGATCATTATTATTACAAAAAGAGAGAGAAGTGGCTAGCTTTGGTTTGTCCATCCATTATTCTCGGTAAAACGAGAATGATGTAATAATAATAAATGTTTAAGTCAAACTTATCTCTCTCCATATATATATATATATATATTATAGTGAATGCTGATGTCATTATTAGTTTTTTTTTTTTTTTTTTTTTTTTTTTTATTTTATCCTTAAAAACATATTTGATTTTATCTTTTTCTCACTTCCAAAATTTTTTAAAGTGATAAGTGACAACTCCACATCTTTTGCGTTAATCCCACGTGTCACAGTAGTTTCTCTTGCTACTTCCATGGACAAAATAAAATAATAATTTTTCGTTTCTGTAATTTAGTTGATGATGGACTTGGTCATCATGGACGGCCAGGATTCGCTCTAAAAATAAAATTATTATTATTATTTTTTAATTTCAAAAAAGAAAATTAGGGCTGTTAAATCGTAATGGTTGTCTAATTCAAAGCTTCAAACTTTATTTTCTTTTATTTCTTGTGATCCATTTTACAATTTTATTAAAAAAAATTTAGAAAAAGGAAAATCACCCATAAATAATATGACGGTGATTAAGAAGGACGGGGGAAAAGGATTCGTTTATGATCAATTATTACTCACATTGAGTTAATCACATAGAAATATTCAATCCAGGGAAGGATAATATTAAGGAGGGATTGTAGTTTCAATCTCTCCTTAAAAAAAAAAAAAACCCTTCGTTTTCCCCTCTTTTTTTTCTTAAATTATTACCTTAAAATCATAGAACCTAGTAGAATCCTTCGTGTTTCTATATGATCTCTGATTTAGATGTGTTTTGTTTCCTCTCTAAATATTTTTTCTACTAGTATCTTTATCTTTATATATATGAATCTGCTATGCAGTTGAAGTTCTAGGGCTTCCTCTGATAGAAAAAAAAAAAAAAAAAACACAAAGACATTATATATATATATATATGTATGTTGATAATGCTTTAGCTTTTTTATGCATATATATTGAATTGAATTGAGAAAAGGGGTAGTTGGAGCAGAAAGGAAAATCAAGAAAACAAATTTGCCCACAAGGTATTGTCGGAACCCTTTGTCTGTCTTTGTGGTGATATTCAAAAAAAATAAAAATAAAAAATAAAAATTCTTTTTTTGATTGGCCCCCATTTGTTGATAATTTAATTTTTTTTTTCTCGTAGGGCTTTTACAAAAGCAAGTAATTTTCTGGGTGATTTTGGATTTGTGAAAAAAGTGAAAAAGGGTTGTTGTTGTTGAGAAGGGTTGGTTGGTGTTCTTGGGGGGTGATTATATGGATGATTTTGACCTCCAGAACGTGCTGTCTATATAGTTTTTTTTTTTTTTTTTTTTTGTTTTTTTGATTTTTCCTTTCTCTCACCCTTTTTTGGGGTTAGGGGGTCTGGAATCAAAATCAAAGACGTGTTGAGCTGTTACCATATTCTTATTCTCTCTCTAAACATCTCTTTCTTTCTCACTCTCTTGTTTTTCTTTCTTTCTTTCATTAGTTATTATATAAAATTTTTACATTTTCGGTGCTGAAGAAGAAGCCCTTTTGCAAGCTGTAATTGAATGTGTTGTTTCTCTTTTGTACTATCTTTCCAGTCATAACCCCACCTCCCTTACCCCCCTCTCTACCCCATACCACCCCCACCCACCCATCCACAACCTTCTCCCCCTTTCCTTTTTCCTTCCACTGCAAAAATTAAACTCATTATATTATACTACTAAATATTCTTGAGCTCTCTTACAGCAGTTTGAAATCTCTTACCATCCACCCCCTTATAAGCTTCATACGAATGTCTCTATGTTTTAGAGACGCCTAGCTGCTTCCTCTCATCACACGCGTCCCTCTCTGCTCTCTGCACACTTACTTCTTCATCAACTCTGTTTCTAATCTCTGTGTCTGTGTGTGTGAGAGAAATATGGGATGTTTTAGCAGCAACATTCATTGTCACCATCACCACCATTGAGCTTTCTCATTGTTCTTATCTGGGTCATTTTTTTATTTTTTTTTATTTCAAGTTCAAGAACCAGCTGAAGCCTTTTGCCTCTGTCTGGCCTAAAAATTCAACTTGAAAAAAAAAGGAAAAGTTTCAATTTTTTTGCCCGGCCGGCTGTTGTTTAGCAATGGCACCATCTTTTGACTGGTGGGCCAAGGAGAAACATAGGGGTACTCCAGTGGTAGTGAAAATGGAGAACCCAAATAACTGGTCCATGGTGGAACTAGAAGGACCTTCGGAGGATGATTTTCTTTACCCAGAAGGCGATTTATCAATGCACCATCATCATCGGCGTGAGAAAGGGGGAAGGAACAAGAATGCCAAGCAGTTAACTTGGGTACTACTTCTCAAGGCCCACAAGGCAGCCGGTTGTCTAACATCTATTGCTTCCGCATTGTTCAGCGTTGCCTCCGTCGTTCGCCGCCGTGTCGCCTCCGGTCGGACTGATTCCGCCGACAATATATCTTCTGAGAACCCCACTGTCAAGACTCGTTTCTACTCTTTTATTAAGGTTTTCCTTTGGCTATCAATACTCTTACTTGGATTTGAGATAGCTGCTTATTATAAGGGTTGGCATTTTGGTACGCCAGATCTCCAATTACAGTATCTTTACACATTGACTAACCCGTTATCTGTTAAGGGCGTGTTTGATTGGTTTTATTCGAAATGGGTTATGATTAGGGTGGAATATCTTGCTCCACCACTCCAGTTTTTGGCAAATGCCTGTATCTGGCTGTTCTTAGTCCAGAGTTTGGATAGGCTACTTCTCTGTTTGGGTTGTTTCTGGATCCGGTTAAGGAAGATCAAACCTGTCGCCAAACAAGGCTTAGTGGATCTGGAGTCCGGCGATGGTGGTGCCTATTTTCCTATGGTTTTAGTTCAGATCCCCATGTGCAATGAAAAGGAGGTAAATTTCCTTTTCTTTCTTTTCATCTTCTCTAGGTTTCCTTGAATTGGGGTAAATTTCCAAAAAAAAAAATATTAAATTTGAATTCTGTCGGTGGTTATTGTATTTTTTAGCCCTGTGAGTTAAGCAAGCGACATTTCATCTGCCTAATTATAGGTTTTGGATAATTTCACTAGGTTTATCAGCAATCTATTGCTGCTGTTTGCAACCTGGATTGGCCTAAGGAAAACATGTTAATTCAAATTCTTGATGATTCTGATGATCCGACCACACAATTAATGATTAAAGAGGAAGTTCATAAATGGCAGCAGGAAGGTGCCAACATTGTCTACAGACACAGAGTAATTAGAGAAGGGTACAAAGCTGGCAATCTCAAATCTGCCATGAACTGCAGCTATGTTAAAGACTATGAATTTGTTGCAATTTTTGATGCTGATTTTCAGCCAACACCTGATTTCCTCAAAAAAACAGTTCCCCATTTCAAGGTATCTTTACATCACTTGTTACTAATGGTGCTTGTTTTTCTATTATTGGAAATATTATTAGTTTTCCTTATTGGGGTGCTTTGCTAGTGTGTATGAATGTAAATATTAGTAGCTTGAACGAATGAATTTCCTTGTCCAACATTTCCTTGTTTCGTTTTGTTTCTTAATTGTAGGATAATGAGGAACTAGGTTTGGTTCAAGCAAGGTGGTCTTTTGTAAACAAGGATGAAAATCTATTAACACGGTTGCAGCTCATTAATTTAGCTTTTCATTTTGAAGTGGAGCAGCAGGTGAATGGAATTTTTCTTAATTTTTTTGGTTTCAATGGGACTGCTGGTGTTTGGAGGATAAAGGCATTGGAAGAATCAGGTGGTTGGCTGGAGAGAACCACAGTAGAGGACATGGACATTGCTGTCCGGGCTCATCTCCATGGATGGAAATTCATCTTCCTCAACGATGTAGAGGTATATTCATTACCTTTTTCAACCCGGATACCTAATAAATGCATTTTTTTTCTTCTTCTGTATACTGAATTTGTCTTTCTCAACCTCACAGTGTCAATGTGAACTCCCTGAATCTTATGAGGCTTACCGGAAACAGCAGCATAGGTGGCATTCTGGACCTATGCAGCTATTCCGTCTGTGTTTCCCTGATGTAGTTCGAGCTAAGGTATTTATCTATTTTTATATAATATATATATATCACGAATTTGACCTCTAAAGTGACTGACTGACATTTTTCCTCTTTTTGTTTGGGTAATGGCAGATCAGCATTTGGAAGAAATGCAATTTGATTTTTCTTTTCTTCCTTCTGAGGAAATTGATCTTACCATTTTATTCATTCACCCTGTTTTGCATTATTCTCCCAATGACAATGTTTGTTCCTGAGGCAACACTTCCATCATGGGTTGTCTGTTATATCCCTGCCACAATGTCATTTCTCAATATATTACCAGCCCCAAAATCATTCCCTTTCATAGTTCCTTATCTTCTCTTCGAAAACACCATGTCTGTTACCAAGTTCAATGCCATGATTTCTGGACTCTTCCAACTTGGAAGTGCATACGAATGGGTTGTCACCAAGAAATCTGGACGTTCATCTGAGGGTGATCTCGCCTCCTTGGTCGAGAAAGAGCCAAAGCAACAAATGGGATCATCAGTTCCTGATTTGAATGAATTGAGAGAGGAAATTAAGATGCAAGAACAGATTGCTCTCAAGAAAAAGAAGAAGAAGCACAATAGGATATACACGAAAGAGTTGGCACTTGCTTTTCTTTTGTTGACAGCTTCAGTAAGAAGCCTCTTGTCTGCACAGGGAATCCATTTTTACTTCTTACTCTTTCAGGGGATATCATTCCTGCTTGTTGGACTGGACTTGATTGGCGAGCAGGTTGACTAATCGATAATAGGTTGTGCTTTGCTTCATATATAGTTTCCGAGAGTAAGTAAAATCAGGTATAGGCACTAAATTCAGGATAATGAAGATGGAAATGGGGGCTGTTGTGGAAGTTCTGGAATGCCAGAGAGCCATGGAACCATCGATAAAAGAGTTGCTTGCTTGCTTGCTCACTGGAAAGACTGATTGCCTGAAGAGGAGAAGAACACTTACAAAAATGGTGATGTTCATTACTCTATATATATATATATATATATCTTTAGATTTTAAGACCTTCTCAGTTTCAGCATTGCTGTTTATGGATTCTTTTGTTATATTCTTTTGTAAGAAGAATTTGTCCGGAAAAAAGGAAAAAAAAAAAAAGGGGGCGGGGGGAACACGGAGTTTAGTCACAGGAAAATAGAAGCTGCAGGTTTCTTCTTCATGTCTACATAATAAATATTCATCAATTTACATTTGGGGGAAATTTTAGTTCCCGAACGAAGAAAGTTGTAGTTTCAGGTTCTTCAACTGGAAAATCTTGTATATTTTTTTGTTAATTGAATCACTTTTTTATGCCTCCTTTCTCTTCCTTCTTATGGCATATTTGATTGCAATCTTTGAAACTGGTAAGACTCCCACACTCCATGCTTTGTATCTTAGTTCTTCTTTTAACTTGGCATCCATCCTTCGAGAAGAATCTACTAAGCAAATTTTGCTTAGAATTATAATACACTACTGATATAATGCATTACAAATAGGTCATATCTTATTTGCTTTTAACGTGAATCAAATTCTAGATAACTTGAATATTTGATAAATCAGCTTGGAGACAATACTCGATAGTAAAATATTTCAAGAGTAACCCAGCAGCTTGGAGGAATTGGTAAGCAGACTTTTTTAAAGCTTCTCTTCGGGGCGGATGATCGAGGGTTCGAATCTCCCGAGGTGGTTAGCGCCACGTTAAAAGGCTCTAGTCTAGGCCCTTACCATTGAGTAAGAGCTAGACTCTGCGAGCGCACTTCAGGCCGAATCCGGATTAGTCGGCGCGTGTGGGTTCGGATACCGGATGCTTAAGAAAAAAATATTTCAAGTGTAGTAGAGCATGGCAGTATCAAGTGAGTCATCTGTATGAGAAAGCTCATTCATTTATAACTTCTTCCGGGGTAGTACAAGAAAGTTGGATTGGCAAACTTCCTATTTGAGCTGTGTGCGTCTTTCTGCCAGCCTAAGCTCAATGAACACATTTTAAAAATTTTATGTACCAAAATGAAAGCAATAATTCAATGTTGATCCAACCATGGCAGTTAAAGATATTGATGAGAAAGAAAAAAAAAAAAAAAGGTCAGTTGAGTGAAGTAGCATTTGCAGTTGTGTACCTAATTATGGTCCATCTAACAACTTGTTTAAGAAATTGATGTTAACTTTTTTCTTCTGAATATTACTTATAAAAAATTTAAGAAAATGGAACATGTGATATTTGTCAGGGTGCAAATAGTTGACCATAAGTACTATAAGTCTATACGCACCAACAAAATAGAAATTGTGTGGAAAAAAAGTTTCCAACTGGAGAGTTATAAACTCGGTAGTTTGGGGGAGTTGATAAGCGGATTCTTAAAGTTTCTCCTCAGGGCAAAAGGTCAAGGGTTCGAATCCCTCTGAAATGGTTAGCGCCACGTTAAAAAGCTCTGGGTCAGGTCCTCACCCTCGAGTAAGAGTTGGACTCTGCGAGCGCACCCCATGCAAAATCTGGATTAGTCTACCCATGTAAATTTGGATACCGGATGCTTACGCAAAAAAAAAAAAAAAAAAAAAAAAAGTGGAGAGTTATATTTGAAGGATGAGACATGGCCGTCGTTTGTTGAAGCCGGCAATATAAACATTGTGTCTGTATTAACCTTAGAAGAGGTTTTGACAATTTCGTATCCTTATTAAAACAATTTGGGATTAACGTTGGTTTAATTTATAACCTTATTTTCAGGAATCACTTGGTCACTTTTTTTTTAGAATTAATGGTTATTTTATTGTTTGGATATCAGATACTCTTTTCTCATAGGTTATTAAGCAAGCCTAAAGCATTTTACTTAATAATGTTTTTTTTTATATTTTTGCACAAAATGTCCCAAATAAATCCTAAACTATAAAAAAGATATTTTTAAGTCAAAATTCACCTCCAAACAAATCCAATTTGCATTGGATTAATCCCTTACAAGAGAAAACTCTTAGACTTCAAATTCTCCAACTTCACTGAAAACAAAACAACTCCTTACTAGCTTACCTACGTTTTAAGATTTTCTTAACTTCTTAGCTCATGTAGCATTTACAAATTATTTACCACTTATGTCAAATTTTATATATGTATTTTCATCTGAACACAAAAAAAATTACAAAAGAAAAACTTGTCTTGAAAAGTAGCAATGAACAAAATGTTTTTCTTTGTCTTGAAAATTCTAAGAGAAATTATTAACTACACAATAAAACTGTAGAGGCAACTCTACAAAGAACAGGAATGGAAACAATCACTCATCATCATCATCATCTTTCACCAATCAAAGAGTCTCTCTCACTTGTTAATGTACATTGATTGTTATGTAAAATCTAAGTAGCAAGTCATATTTTTTCTCTTCTTCTAAAACTCGAAGAATAATAAACAGTCAGGAGCTTAGGAAACCTATACAACAACTCTGCAACTGAACTATATATATATCTTTTGACTAAGTTCTTTTCTTTTTCTCTTTTTTCTCTCTTCACTATTATGAGGAGTTCAGCAGTCAATCAGGGGGAAATAAAGTTCTTCACTCTTTTTCTTGCAAGAACACACATTCTATAGCTCCAATTTTGACTGCCCCTGCTTACTGCTAGACCTTACACACACACACACATATATATATATATATATGGAAATGAAAGAAGAAGTAATATATTTTACTTGAGAGAATTTTAACTGATACTTTAAAAATTCAGTTACCATTTGGTCCTTGATTGTGGTTAGCAGAGGGATTAGAATCAAAACCCATGGGGAAAATGTTTTGGAGCTCACTGTCCCATACTCCCTGTACAAACAAACATTGTAAGTGTAAGAATGTGTGTTACAGAGTGGATAATTCAACAATTTTTGTCATGTGTTCGTCGTATGGATAATTTTCTTTGGATATTTTCAGTACATCATGTAATAGCAAAACACTAAAAGATAAGATTTTTTTTTTTTTTGGACAAATTTACAATACCAACAATATTTTTTTTCCCTAAAACTGGCTAGCCATAATAAATGAGGGTCAAATTTTCTCTTAAAGTGTCTTTGACGATTTAAAGACATTGAGTCTAACATAGAATACAAAAAATACTCTAAAAAGAATTATTAATGTGATGAACACATGACCAAAACGATAAGATTATTAGCAATAAGTTGGTTGGAAGATCCAAATCAAGTAAACATAAATAGTTAAATGATTTAGTACTAAATCTAATTCAAGAAACTAAAATAGTTATATATATGTATGATAAAGGTGAGGGATTTATTTTTTGTATGTTTTTTACCTGAGGCAGAGGATGAAAAGGTCCAGGAGGAAAACCTGGGAAACCATGGGAAGAGGAGGAATTCAATGCTGGTCCGATACCAAGAGCAGCAGCTGCTGCTGCTGCATTGCTACCTCGTGAAGCATGAAGAATCTAAACAATAAAAAGGGGCAATCAAGGTTCAATATTCGGCTGGGAACTTTATTTTAATTTTCGACCTGCTAATGAAGAATTTGAGATGATAGTAAGTACTTACATCTTTTGAAAAGATTTGGTCCAAATCTATGTTAAGTTCAGGATTCACAGTTGCTAGTTTCATAGACAAAAACTGCAAAATACAATAAGATGCTATTACAGTTAATCTGCATTGTCTTCCTAATAAATCAGATAGGTCAATATATATATATATATATATATAAAACCAAGAAATGCCATTAAACAGCTAGAAAATTCTGATGATAATATGCAAATGTTTGTTCTTCAAATCACCAAATGTGTGTATTTGTAAAAGATTATTATACCTCAACTTGTTGTTGCAGTGATTGTACGTAATTGATAATCTCATCAAGCATCACTGCCTTGCCAGTTATCTTAGGACAAAACAAAAAGAAAGATTGCAATTTTAGCAAGATGTTACCTACCAAAAAGGATTCAGAATCTATCAATCAAAGATTAGGGGCAGCCAAACCTTATTGCAGCCAGGAACAAGTTCTTGAAGCAATCTCATTCTCTCACTGATCCTTTCTCTTCTTACCTGAAAAACAAAAATGAATTCATATACCGACCAACCGAATCCATATGATATGGATTATGTATGGGAATTCCTTACCCTTTCAGCTAGACTGTGACTGTTGGTTGCCTGGCCTCTCTTGGCCCTGACATGAATGTAATTTTCTTTAGGAGTTTCTTCTCCTCCATTGTTGTTGGAATTATCCTTTATCTGTTTACCACTTTGTTGTTGCTTACTCCTCAGATTGGTGCTATTATTATTATTATTTTGCTCTATTTTTTGTCTTGTTGATTCATCTTGCCCTTTTGAACATTCTGAACTATTCCCGGAAACATCTTTCTGCTGTTGCTGTTCTCCTCCTTCAACATTATTCTTCAGTGAAAAGGGAGGAAATAATATCACTTGCAGGAACAAGTATTGTTTTTTATATAAAGAATTTCTGAGATTTTGACAAACTGCACTAACATTATGTTTTTAAATCAAGAATTTCTGAGATTTTTTTACCTTCTTCAGATGCAATGGAGAAGGAGAATCTGATGCTTTTCTTTTTCTCTTACCATTTGATGAACAACCTAAACCTCCATCAGAATTCTGGCAATCTTCTTGGTAAGAAATCCCCTTGTTTGAGACATTTAGATGGCTCCCCGTTTCTGCTGTAACTTGACCACAATCAGGAAGACCAAAAGAACTAACTATTTCAGAGAAGCTTCCACTTCCAAAAGATGGAATCTTTGGAACCATATCAACAAGACTTGAATCACATGGATAATGGACGAGGTGATGAGAAGTGCTACCCACTGACTGATTTCCTAGTATTACCGGATAATGTGAATTGGGGAATTCACTGTGAGGGATAACTGAAGAAGAACCGCCATGATGATGATTCAGGGATACAAGAGGGTCCCAACCAGAACCATAGAAAGTTTCTACCCCAGTTGAATTCTTGAACATTGCCACTCCTGCTGCTACTTTGTCAGACATTGAATTTGTTGTATCCATCCCAGAAGAAGGGCAGTTCAAAATAGTATTAGCAACGTTGGGATGAAATCCCACATCAACATTATCCTCGGTAGACATGGTTCAAATACCAAAAATCCAGCAACACAGAACTAGTGGAATTTAATCAATGCACCTTCAAAAAGGGCTTCCCCAAATCAACAGTTATCCCAAAACCAAGAATTGGTATGAATGTATATATATATATGTACGAATAAAAGGAACCACAGAAGTAAAGGGCAAAGTGCGTTTGACCAAAATGCCAGGTAAATTTCTTGCAGGACTCAACAAGGAACAAATAAAAATGGCAGCTTTATGTGACTGGGAAGGCTAAAGCAAAAGGAAAGAAAAGAAAAGAAATCTCTCATATGAGAACCCTACAGACGGACACAAAGGAAAAGGAGAAAAAAGAAAAACCAGTGTACCGAGCATAAAATCTACAGAGCGCCAGCTACTAAGCCTCTTTCTTTCTTTCTTTCTTTCTTTCAAGAACCCTAGGATCAGTCTACTCTAATCAATGTGTGGGAAAAAAGTAATTCACGGAGAGAAAGAAAGTATGAAACTTTCAGAGCATAAAGTAGACAATGAACAAGTGAAAGGCATTGGCTAAGCAACAAACAGCTCACCCAGACTAATGAAAAGAAAGCAGATTCCCTTTTTTTCTCTTTCCGAAAAAAATAAACAAGCAGGGAAGGGGTAATCTAAATGCTCGCTCACATCCTGGAATTTTTCAAATTAAAAAATAGTTGTAATTTTTTTCTGATTAAAAAAGAAAGACTAAGAAGGGATCTTAAAAATTGATCCACAGTAAACAATGAGGATCACTCCAACAAACCCAAACTACTGAATAAGGAAGGAAAAAATGTGACTTAAAAAGGAATAAAAAAGGTCCTATTTTAGTAGAGGGATGTGTAAAATGTACCCAGTTATTGAACTTGAAGCTTTGAATAAATCAGACTGAAACTGAAAGAAGAAAACCCCACAAGAATCCTTTGAACAGAATAGTTGCAGAGTCCCTTTTAAGATATTCTCAGATGGCTTAGCTAAAAATGACCAAAAAGCACCAAATTCCACTTTGTATTATGGAGGAAACAGAAGATGTGCAGAGGGTATCAGAACAGTCCCTCAAAATTGGGCACTTGATGGATGCTACCCACCCCCCCTTCCCCTCCCCCCTTTCCCTCTAGAGCATCAAATGCTTGCTTAAATTCTAAAAGAAAAGACCAAATTTCAACAACCAAAGAAGGGTACTTGCAGAATCAGCAAAGGAAGAAGAAGAAGCATCAAGTTCCAAACTCTAAACTAGAGATCATTGACACAAATTTAGAGCATTACAACCTGACAAAGTCACAACATACATACATACACACACACACACACACACACAAATATATATATATATAAAGGGCTTAGTTGTGTGAGATTAAACCAAAAAAAAAAAAAAAAAAAAGTCTTGTTGTTCTGTAACTTTACCTGCCCAATCTACAGGTGATTTGTATGAATTTAAAAGACAGACTAACCACTGCCAACTGCTCTTTGCAGTTAAATTATTACACAACCTAATCTTTCCTTTTCCCTTTTCCCCTTTCCCTTCTATACTTTACTTCTTGTAATTTTCTTTTCCCTTCTTCACATTACAAATATTAATAAAAAAGAAGCATGCTTTAAAATATTGCAATCCAATTAGTTTTCTTATTATTATTAGACTGAAAAATTGGAGAGGTTCTTCTCTTGAAGGCCAAGATTTCTTGAAATCTTTTTCTACCTTTCTTTATTATTATTTGTTATTTGTGTTGTTTTTTTTACTGACACATTTGCCAACTATTCTAACAGACCCTCTCTATATTTAGCTGTTACACACTCATTTTTCTTCAGTGCCAACTAACCAAAACAATTCTTTTGAGAAGAGCAATTATGCAATGCACCTCATGAGTTGAGTTTTCCACTCCACTGTTTCACCACCTTTGTCCCATTAAAATCAATCCTCTTTATTATCTTACACATTAATTTTGTGGGCTGTATGTAATTATGTATTACCCCCTCTCCCCCAAAAGTAAAAGTGAAAAAGAAAGGAACTTTGGTAGATTCTGAGACATCATAGTTAGTGTATGGTTAAAGATTTGTATAATCCATCCAGGTTTGTAGTAGTAGTAGTAGTAGTGAATAGTTATAATTTAGTTTCTCATCTTTATATAAAAACATTGTTTATTGGTTTTTTGTCAGTCCAATCTTTTATCTTTTTTATTTACTAGGAGGGCTTTGGTTTGGTCTTCAATCCTCCTCCTCCTCCTCCTAAGACAAGGAATATTGGAATCTCATCATATGATTTTTACCTCATTGTCCTCGTACGTTTCCAGCTGTAGGTATCTATTCCATGCTCCCTCTCCCTCCTACTGCATATCTTAAAGGGTCACAGGACTTCTGATTTATGCCTTAAATTTATTCTAATTTCTTTTTTATATATAATATATATTTATTTTGTTTTTCACTATTTTAATCCTTCTACTATTTTTCTTTTTTTTTTTTTTTACTTTTCACCCTATTTTTGAGGGATAATTTTAGTATTTTGATCATATATATATATATATATTTTTTTTGTTAATTTCTGATCGAATTTGAATCTTACTACTAGTTTATACACATTTTAATTTGATCATAAAAATTTAAAAAGGGTTATAAAACAAGTTATAGCTATATCAAGATACTAAAATAGAGTCTGAGGACAAAAGATACATATATATAAATATAAATTGATAAAAATGGTGAAAAACTAATAACAAAACAAGGAATTTAAGCTTAAGGAATTTCTTTTAAAAATCTCACATCATGTATTATAAATAACTCAATTATATTATTCGTTTTGAACGCATACTTTAAAATATTTCATTAAATAAATAATTTCAAACTTTTACTTAAGCGTCTATAAATCTTTAAGACAAGTCTTTACATAATTGTTTTGTGTAATATCAAATTAAAATTTGAATACTAATAAGAACAATTGTTGAATATGTAATAAATGTTGGAGAAAAATAGGACATAAAAAAATGTAAAAACAATTAAAGACAAGCGTATTTGTTTCATAAAGACAATATTTGTCATATACAATCTTTAGGATACAATGAAGATAAATAACTATGAAAGTGTTTGATGTTATTCGCTTTTGATAATATGTTATTCCTACTTGTTGATATTCATATGTTATTAATATCAACAATATATATATATAAAAATAATATAATATATCTTTTAGATAAAATATATATATACGGATAAATATATCTTTTCAAATAATTTATTATTTAAAATAATATATTATTTTTAATTTATATTTTTTCAATCAAATCTTTTGAGTTTTGATTCATTGAACCACATAACCATTATCATAACTATTATAATATTTTAAAAATGTTTCAATAATAAATGGAGTTACAAATTTATGATAAATCTTGAAGAGGTCTTGTATATTCTTTTTAAAAAGATTTTTTTCCCAAAATAGCCGAGCCTAGTATAGTACCAATAATTACTTAGATTATAAGAGACAATGTGTATAGGGGCAGGGGGTCTCAAATCAAAGATACTCCTTTTTTTTTTTTTTCTTCTTTGAAAAGAAGGTAGTGTGGTGAGGAAAAAAAAAACCACTATACAAATTTATGAGTTTCATATTTATTATAAGTGTCTCTTTCGAAGAAAAATAAATTAAAACATAATTTAAGTAAAATTTAAATTAATTAAAATAATAAGTTTGAGAAAAAGAATGAAAAATTTATAAAAATGAAAGGGGTCCAGTTGAAAATATCCAGTCAACTCCTCTTTTTAAATTTTTAAATTTTAAATTTTTTATGAAAGGCTGTGATCTTGCTGGAATTTGAAGTTATTCTAAAACAAACGGTTCAGTTTGTTTCCCAGAGGAAGTAATCCAGTGTGAAAAGGGTACACAACAAGGTTGGGAAAACGAAAGGCAATGGGACAAAAGAAGTTATGCCTGCCTGTGCAGTAGAAATGTAAGATCGATGATGGATGATGATTAGGACTGCACACCAAACTTATCTATGTGGGTACTCACACCGAATCATTCCTCTCAGTATGTTTCTGGAGTATTTTTTTTGGTAGAGAGAGAAAGCTAGGGACCATAGATTTTATTTTGAGATCTCTATGTTTTATTATTATTATTATTATTATTGTATATAGTAGTAAGTAATAATTGTAGCTTACCAAAAAAAAAAAAAAAAAAAATTAAGTAATAATTGTAATTTACCAAAAAAAAATAATAATAATAATTGTAATTTACCAAAAAAAAAAATAATAATTGTTACAACTTTGAAATTTTTTGAAACGAAATAAATAAATGTTTGTTATAAAAGGAAGTTTTGATTAAATGTCTCTCATGATCCGAGACTGCAAATTTATAGTACAATTATGAGTCTGATAATATTTATTCGACATCATTTTCACTGTATCAAAATAATATTTGAACTCATTTATATATATATATATATAATAAGATAACTTATTTATATATATATTATTATACATACTTACATATTTATGTCATAGAACAAAGTTTAGCAATACTAAAATTAAATAAAATAAAATAAAAAGAAAAATTGTGTTAATGAAATTCTTGAATTGACTAATGATGTAATGTACAACTAGTAGTAGTTCTAATAGGGAGGGGCCTAAATGATTCAAAAGTTCAATAATATATATATATGTAGACATCTACCAACATTGTTCATGTCATCATCATGGATTATGTAAAGTATTGAAAGTGATAGATGAAACCAAATTAGTTTCAAGAAATTTTTTAAAGATTCCTTTAATATATCTTCTATTTTTTTTTTTTATTAATGGATGATAAACTTTAGTTACAATAATGTATATTATATGATGTAAGATTTCAAATGTAATTCATATGGTTAAAAAAAAATGCAATTGATGTAAAAAATAATAATGTATTAAAAGATTTAATGTGTGATTTAGTAATTTAAGTCAAAATCAACTAATATCAACTTTCTTATTCTTGACACATAAAGTGGAGGTTTTTTTTTTTTTTTTAAAACCCTAACATCTAGTATGTTTCGAACATATGATCTTCATGAGGTCATAAATGAGATTGCTTTCAACTGAGCTACACCTTCTTGACGGCCTTTGGCGGTTAAAAGAGGAAATTATTATTATTATATATGTATATATATAATTAAGTAGATATTCAATTTAAATTGAACACTTCTTACAATGTTTTTTTAATAATATATTATGTAAAAATAACTTAAATATTTTACAAAATGTATCAATTATTTTTATTGTTATAATATATATATATATATATATATATATCAATTTTCATAAATTTTAATGAATTAGATTCATTTTATTAATATGTAAATTATATATTCTTGTTATTATAACACATTGTTGTAGGTGAGAAAATTCAAGTGTTTCAAATTCATGGAAATTATTGAAGATGCTCATAAAATAGCATCAACAAATAAGATGGAGTATACTTCATTCAAAAGGGAGAACTAGGAAGAATTACAAGCTAATTTTTTAGCTCCAAATCCACCAAACACATAAAAGCCTCTTTACAACTAACATAAGAATCCTTTATTAGCTTTATATACAGATATATATATATATATATATATACACACACTTGTGTGTGTATAAGAGTCATCCTTCAATTTTAACATATTCTTTTAATTGGACAAAAATCTAATCAATTCAAGAACCATGTGAAATTATTCTTTCCCAACCCCAAATTATGAAAGAAATCACTTTGATTTTTCATAAACAAATAGCAAATATATATATATATATTATGATGGTGGCAGCCACTAGCTCTCTTTATAAAGTCAAAGTCAATTAGCATCACACTCACATTCTATTGTGTGTTATTATTTGCAATGTTTCTAGGATTTCTCCCCAAAACTAAAGCAATTTGCATCTCTTGTTTTGTGTTTGGTTTTAAAGAGCCAAACATTAACTATGTTAAATCATAAATGTAAGTCATTTTTCCATCTCTCTTACCTAAGAGCTGCTTGGAAAATCATTCTCATTCTTTGTAAGTATTCCACAAATATTTAAAATTTATATTATATATTGTGACTTGAAATCCTAAGGAGATTGACTAGGCAGGACTAAAACTCTTTATTAAATGACGTGTTTTAAATTTGTAGGACCCACTTAAAGTTAGTCGAAGTAGAAAGAACATTATTATTGGGGATATTTAATTGTATTATTAATTGGTGTTTATTCTTTAATTTAATTTTTTTTGGGGGGAGGTAATTTTTTTCATCATTGATTGATTTTTCATAGACAAATGCTTTGTTGATCATCTCACTGATTAAAATTAGACATATTTGTCTTATTTCTTGGTTGGTGCATGGATGCAAGGTGGAAAATTTACAAGGGGCAACAATGACAATTACTACATGCAACATTCTTTAGCTTTCAATTGGCTTTGTATCTAATTTCACCACAATTATTATCAATTGTCTTCTCTCTCCCGTCAGACAAATGGGGTGATAGATTAACTACTTTCAACTGCTAAAAGAAAAATGGGATCCAACTTCAAGTACCCCCTACTACCATTAATGTCTTAATCTAATTCTAAGAAATATCATTACTATAAAAAAGTATATGGAATGTCCATTTGCCTTTTCACCTCTCAACAAAGGAAAATTTCATTACATAAAGATTAAGTACACGGTACAATTTTAGTTTGAGTTTGAATCATGTTTAGGAGAGAAGGCCTCACTCTGGGCACTTATATACGCTTTCTTATGACAAATCAAGGGCTTTAAAAATTTTATTTTTATTATATATAAAATAATAGGAGGAGGGTGGGAGGGGGAAATGAGAGATAGGTAGGATGGGGAATTCATGTGGGTAAAACATCAATGATTTGTACTGAAAATTGATAATCAAACTAATAATTAACTAGTAAACCTAAAGCAAGCCAGACCCACGCCCATCACGCCTGCTCCCGCCCAATGGGCTTTTTGGTGGACCTAATAAAAAAATTATTTTTACCTATAGTTTCATTAAGAGTGGTCCTTCCCCTATTAGCAATGATGTGTTTGATTATCCAAATGTATTTTTCTTTTATTATTATTATTATTATGACTCTATTTATACATAAATGGGAGAAATATCTTTAACTAAATGACTAAATGCAAATTTTTAAAAGTATTGTGATTATATTAATGATTTAAAAGATATGACTTAAATATTAATAAAATAAAAATAGTATCTTGAATTGAGGTTAAGATGGTATCAATAGTAATTAATATCTCATGTCTTATTGATGATTTAAAAAAAGAATATGAGTTAAATACTAATAAAACTATAAAATTTGACACATTTATATTAGTATGATAAATATTATAAATGAAAATATAATAGAACGTCCTTAATAAATGATTAAAATAATAATAGTAATAGATATCTCACATTAAAGTTTATATCAAAATAGTTCCCAAAAGAAAAATCAAAAACTATATATAGATAAATAGATTACATCTAAATTAAGTAAAAGAGGAAAGTAGATGCAAGTAAGCAGTCAATCTCAATGAACCTAAGGGAAGTCATAGAGATTAGAGAGAGAGAGGGAGAGAGAATCTTAAAAGGTGGAATATATATATATTTCATGTGTAGTCATAGACGATAATTATGTTAAGTTCATTAAAAAACTCAAAATTATGCCTTGCTTTAACAAGTACATGAGTCATTTGCCTTTTTATAATAATATTTTTGTCCATGAAGATTTCTACTTTTTCAAGAAACTTTATTTATTTTTTCTTTCCATCTTTATCAAAAGTTGTCAAATGACAACCCTAACTTTTTCTAATTGTTAAGAAGAGTGTTTTTTTTTTTGCTTCATCTAAGTAGATAAGAAAAGAAGAAGAAGAACCTAATACTCACATGGGCTTTGGTACACTAATGTTATGATTAACAGAAATTCCAAGTTCATTAAAAATATAAATGATGGCTAATTAACAATTCCCTTTCTTTCTTTTTTTTTTTTTTTTTTTGTGGTATCCTAAAAATGACTTGATTCAAACATGCGTAGAACAACAACAAGAGTAATGATGATGATTTCTTCTTCTTCTTCTTCTCCTAAAAACTAATAATAATAATAATAAAGTGGAAAGGATTCTCTTAGGGAAAACTGCAACTATGATTCTAAATCACCGTCGTTTTGGAGACTTTTTATATTTGACAATATTGTTATTAATTTTGATTTGGAAAAAATTAAATAATTAAAAGTATTATACTTTTTTCTATTTGATCCATGTGATGCAGATCATTTTTAACTATGAGTGGCGTTTTTTAAACATATTCATAATCAAGTTTAAATCTGTAATCTCATTTAATTTTTATTCCAAACTTTTATATAATATTTATAATAAATATTAACTCATAATCTTTTATGATGCACTTTTCAATTATGTATTGCTTAAATTATAGGAAATATTGATGGAGTATAATTGTGAAAATAATAAGTATATATTTTTTTTTTTGGTTTACAAGGAGAATATATATTAAGGGGGACGGGGTGTCGAACCCCGAAGGGGTGGTTGGTGGGAGTAGCCACATGCCACTCGCTACTCGGCCATCCAACCTTTGACAATAAGTATATATATATATATATATATATATTTGTAATAACTGGATTTTCAATGTCAGTCCAAATACATCGATCCAAACATTGAAGGCCAAGGCCCAGGCCTAGATATCGGTATCCATATTGATAATATTTACTATTTCTAACCATTCTTATGCTCTTTGGGAAAAAAAAAATAATAATAAAATAAAATAAATAAATTGATGAATTTAGTTTGAAATAATTTATATTTGACATGTGACTACTACCAATTGAGTTACGTCTTGAGTTACGTCTTCTTGACAAATCCTTTAGTATCATTTAGTTATTATAAACTAGAAGTAATTAAAAAAATAATAATAATAATAATAATATATATATATATATATATATATAAGTTTAGATTTGTTTGGTCCGTAAGTTCTTTCAAGCAATCATTTTTTTTCATTCATGTAGTTGGAATTTAAAATCTTATTAAAGAAATTCAAACTTCCTTAATAACTCTTATTTTCACTAATCTAAAAAAATCTAAGTAAATGTTTGAAATTTTCATGAATTAAAAAATTATTAAAATATAATACAAAATAATTAATAAAATTATAAACATATTTGTAGACACTGAAATTTTATTTATATATTTAAATAAATATTGAAGATATTGAAAGATTTTGCTCTTGGATGAGTGACACATGGCAAACTAATAGTCATTGATTGTCACTCTCTTCATCTATAAATAGAGACCAAGAGAAGCATTCAAGTGTGCTGAAAAAAAAAAGGTGGAAATCGGAGGTAAAAATCTCTGGTGGCAGAGAAGAAAAGAAATTCTGACGATTCCCTTCGGGGATCGTCCATAGTTTCTTGTGCATCCTCCCTTCGAGATCAAGCAAGCCCCAAGGCTCTCGGATCGAGATGAAGCCCAAAGGCCCTCGAAGTTCAAATCCATTCCGAGATCCAGCCCAAAACGCTCCTCGGAAGAAATCAAAATCCTTTGGATCGAGACAAGCCCAAAATGCCCTCGGATCCACGACGAAAAGAATCGGCGGAGAAATATAAAGATTCGAACCCAACATCAAAATATATATTATCTTGTGACTTTTATATATTTTTGATTATTTATTTTGCAGATAATAATAATCGAAAAGAAAATAATATTGTTCACAAATTTGGCATGCCCAGTGAGACCATCTTTACCGTCCATCCCTTTTTCGTCAAATATCATGGAACAGAAGGAATGTGTTTGCAGATCCGAAAAAAAAAACAGAGACTAGCGAATCAACCTTCAAATGAAAATAAAATTCAAACTCAAGGGGGCAGATCAAAATTGGTATTGCGACCTTGTCAAAAACTCCTTGACACGAGTGAAAACTGTCCATATTGATACAAAGACTCCTTGATACGAGTGTAAACTGTCTACAATAAAAAAAAGACTCATTGATACGAGTGTAAACTGTCTACAACATATAAAAAGACTCCTTGATACGAGTGTAAACTGTCTACATATAAAAAGACTCCTTGATACGAGTGTAAACCCTGTAATATAAAAAAAAAATCCTCCTTGATACGACTGTAAACTGTCTACAATATAAAAAAAGACTTCTTGACACGAGTAAAAATGTCTATATATCAAAGAAGACTCTTTGATATGAGTATAAACTATCTATGATACTGAACTACGTTAGACTTGATTCCTAAAAAGTAAGGGATACGTAGGAAGCTTAGAACATAAAATTCTAAGTTCAGTCTTGAAAAAAAAAAAAAAAAAAACAAAAAAAAAAAAAAAGGGCAAGAAGAAAAAAAAAAAAAAAAAAAAAAAAAAAAAAAAAAAAAAAAAAAAAAAAAAAAAAAATAAGTCAAAAAAAATCGTATTTATCTACGAGTCAAATTGATTCAATTCGATTTTTTTAAAAAAAAATATTATTTTTATCCCTTAAATTCAAATTTGAATCGTATTTATCTGCGAGTCAAATTCAAGATAGACTCAAATACGATTTGATATTTATGAGATACTTTGAAACTTGTCCACGTAATAATTCTTCAAATTAACTCTGAACAAGTTTCAGGGGCAATTTGTAGACACTGAAATTTTATTTATATATTTAATTAAATTTAATTATATATTTAAATATATATTGAAGATATTGAAAGATTTTGCTCCTGCGATGTTTGACACATGTCAAACTAATAGTCATTGATTGTCACTCTCTTCATCTATAAAAAGAGGTGGAAATAAGAGGTGGAAATTAAAGGTAAAATCTCTTGTGGCAGAGAAGAAAAGAAACTCCGACGATTCCCTTCGGGGATCGTCCATAGTTTCCGGTGCATCCTCCCTTCGAGATCAAACAAAAGCCCCAAGGCTCTCGAGAAATCAAATTCACAAAGACCATCGGAGAAATCAAATCAAATACGATAGATCGAGATCAAGCCAGAGCCCGCGCGGCGCTCAATCATCCATTCCGAGATCCACCAAAAATGCCCCTCGGAATAAATCAAAATCTATTGGATCGAGACAAGCCCAAAATGCCCTCGGATCCACGACGAAAAGAATCGGCGGAGAAATACAAAGATTCGAGCCCAACATCAAAATATATATTATCTTGTGACATTTATATATTTTTGATTATTTATTTTGCAAATAATAATAATCGAAAAGAAAATTTTATTGTTCACAAAATTTACTGATTTATTTAAAATGTAATAAAAAAAATTTCAAGAAAAATAATAATAAATAACAAATCATCATATTGAATATTGACAATATATTTGAGACCAAAAAAATATATAAAATTGATAAAATCTTTAGGAAGAAGAGTCCTATTAAGGGCTGATAAAATTTTTAAGTGAGGGTCCAATCTAACTCAACCCAATAGGTCGGACACTGTCTTAAAAAAATATATATATAAAAAACGACCACAGTGGGAGTCGAACCCACGACCTTTTGATCCGAAGTCAAACGCGCTAATCCACTGCGCTATGCGGTCCTATATGTCAGAATTGCAAACCATGTAATATTTATCTGTTCTAAAGTTTACAAATGTAGATTATATTTAAAAATGAATTTAAGCAATTCTTTTACTTATTTGTAGAAAAAAAACTTTTAATTTTAAAAAATATACTTGTTAAATCAAAATTTTGTTCTATCTCCAAATAAAATATAGCCTTCAAATCTTGAAATTTTATAAACATACAAATATTCAAAAGACAAGTTTTAACGCCTGTCCTTTTAATATAAATTCATATCTGTTTTGTTGTTCAATTAACTGCAAATCTTTCTCTAGAAAAAAAAAATTAAAATAATAAATAATAAAATGTAAATCAAATTTTTTTGATTAAGTCTGCAGATTTATTGGAGTTTTATTGTATATTTGGACAATCATTTTATATACATATTCGAGCCACATCTGACCCTATCGGGGAAACTTTCATTACACCTATCTTTCTATCGACAAGATTCGAATTCGAGACCTTACAAATAGAAACCAACGTCCTTCAACTTGGGTCAAGAGGTGTTTGTTAATATATATATATATATATATATATATTTGTGGTCTGAGACAGTTGGGCCAAAATCAGTGGCTTAGTTTTAAAGAGAATCACACACAGTTCTGGGGCCATGATTTTTGATTTATTGGGTATTTTTAAGGAGGGCCCAAATGAAGAACCTCCAACCTATGTTCTCAGACAAAGGGGGAAAAAAAAAAAAAAAAAAAAAATTGTTGTGGAGTAATATTTTGTTTGAGATGATAGAGTTGAATTATTGGTGTAATTGTGGAGGGTTTTGTCAGCTTAAATTATTTTCTTTTGGAAATTTTCCTTATTTGCGGCAAAGCCATTTTTTCTTTTTAGACAGTTCTGCAATTTTCTGACGGACTAATTTTTATCTTTGGCATAATTTTAGTTTGTCATCTCTGAAAGATTCACTGACTACCCTAAAAAAGTCAATACCTTTTCTTTTAATATCACCATACATTTTAGTTGTAACTTATCACACCTATTACAAAAAAATAAAAAAAACCCAATGAATCCATCCATCTATATATATATATATATATATATATATATATATAGATAAATCTATTTACTAGTGTGATTGGATAAATTAGCATTACATGACTTTCACTATACCACTTTTAAATATATAATTGGCATATAAACGCAACAACAATATTGGAGTTGTGGTGTCAACTCAAGTCACACATTGAAAGATTAGATAAGAATTCTTTAGTATATAAGGAATTCTATCTACTTTATTAGTATGAGGCTTTTGAGAAAGTCTCAAGAACAAACCCGTGAAGACTTAAACCCAAAGCAGATAATATCATACTAATGTGGAGTTAGATGAAAAAGGGGACACAACCTAATAGGAGCAACGAAGCCCAACAAACAGGATACATTTAAATAAATTTATAAGATTATCTTAGAAAAAGTCATGCAACTTAATTGATTTAAAATTAATTATAAAATATAAAATTGCAATAGGTATATGGAGCCCTTATAATTTTTATTTATTATTTTTGGGTCAGAATCTGTTCTGTTTGATACAGAGACGCTAATCGATGGAGGGGCGGGACAGATGAAGTAGCTGCTGCCGCCTGGCTCTATTGAGTGACCCTAAAAAATTATAGGAAGGAAGGCGGGACTCTGTATATATATATATATATATATATAAAAAAAAAAAAAAAAAAAAAAGGCAGACGTACGGAATAAGAAGAGGACAAAGCTAAGAACAAAAATCCATGGTAAAAAATTATAAAAAAATAAATAAATAAAGGAATATTTTGAGAGTAATGGGGGAAAAGGGTAAGGGAAAGAGGGGAAGGGTGTCACAGTGCCTCGTACATTACTGGAGTTTGCAGATTGCTGCAAAAAGAGGATCAAAGTTAAATTTGTGTTCATAGATTCGCCATTAGATTTCTTCGATGCTGACTGCTCCCATTTCGTTTCCTTTCCTTTCCAACCAATTTATTTAAATGCCAAATCCACTTTTTGTCTCTTTCACCATTTACAAACTCTGTTTTTTTTTTTTTTCCTCGAGAGTATATTTAGTACAACAAAGTTTACCCTAAAATAATTTTAAGAAAAATGTCCTTTTAAAAAAAATATATATATATTTAAGACCTTGTTAAAAAAATAAAAATAGCTATAGGATTGACGGGTGAGGGGGGAATTTTTCCTTTATTAGTTAAATTATTTGATATTCAAAGTCACTATTTTTACTATAATTTCAGGGATGATATTTTCTTACATAGTACTCATATTTAATAATTTTATTTAACAAATAATTGAATGTTAGTCCACTTCACATATTATTTTTTTTTTTATACATGGGGGATGGGGGTGTCGAACTCCTGCTCTGTAGGCAGGGATGTGTTTGGGGATAGATTGACTGCCAACTACTCCACAAACAACCGACCACTTCACATATTATTTATTATTTAGTTAGAATAAATTTGAATTGTATTCCATTTAAAATTTTTTAAAAGATAAAATTAAATAAAAATTTA
The DNA here is from genome assembly GCA_025388415.1 of Cynanchum wilfordii. Lineage (NCBI taxonomy): Eukaryota > Viridiplantae > Streptophyta > Magnoliopsida > Gentianales > Apocynaceae > Cynanchum > Cynanchum wilfordii. The sequence goes on along the minus strand of JAHSUH010004779.1, from coordinate 222,812 downwards.
AATAATATATGGTAGTGGGATTGGTGATGATGGTTATGAGTCAAAATTGAAGACATATATGCTTTTGTCTTTTTTTCAATTAAAAAAAAAAAATTGATTTGATAGCAAACATCCCATCCTAGTTGATTTTCCAACTGTATAGCTTTAATAGTTGAAGACCAGAAAAACTGTTCTTGTTCATAAATTCCCATCTCTTTCTCTCTAGCTAGCCACATTCATTCCCAATTCAAATTTGTATGATACAAAGAAAACATTGTTATAAACCATCTCATATTGTGAGTGCTATAAGAATGTATTAGAGAATATAAACATGATTTTAAGTAGTGATAATAAAATTAAGATATTTTTTTGATTCAGTAATAATGATACTAAATAGTTAATTATAAATAATGTTGTCGTATTTATAATTCTAATTTATTATGTTTTTAGTAAAAACGAGAATCATATTAAGTGGTTGACTTTAGATGTCATAAGGCTCATAAACATGGCAGAGGCCCTCCACCCATCCATCCACCCCTTGCTAGGGTTTTCTATCAAACCCTCAACCACTTCTATTTACTGCATTATTGCAATAATGCACTCAACTACGAAAAACAGTATTGGGTGCAGGAATATGAAGAAAAAAAGAGAAAACTAATTTGTCACGACCCCTTCATTAAGAGACAAAAAATGGGAAGTTCTTGTTTTGTTACAGTTGTGGGGTGGCCGGGGGAGTGGTATACCTCTGCAATCTGCATATATATATATATATATATATACAATAAATACATACATATACACTACTAATATGATCGCGGGAGAGTCATTTTCATATTATAACTTTGAAAATGAAATCACCTTCAGGGAAGGCCAAATTATATATAAAAAAAACAAGTTTGCTACTTCACGTGGGAAGTTTTTTTAGTAAGAGAAGAAGAGGTTAAATATGGATATGGACGTACTATATGTATGTGTGTATGTATTTATATTTTGGGACCATAAAAAAATTTGTAGAGAAAAAGTATATGTGGTCAGTATATAAGGGCCAGTTTCTTGCTAGGAAACAAGCTCCCTCTCAAGGGAGCATATCTATTGTAATATCCTTCACAGTTGTTGGCCATTTTTGTCCCATCTCCTTCATCAGTACGGATCAGCAAAACATTAATACCAAAGGAAAAATAAAATTTAAGAAAAACCATTACAATCTGTCTGTTTGGGACCATATATTTCAATTCAGAAGTATTTGAACAAGAAATGTCCAAGTAATATTTGTTTTGGCTCTTTAATTATCTGTTATCTAAGATACAACAATTATACATATATATAATACCATATGAGTATGTATAGCTATATATATATATAGAAAGAGAAAGAGAAAGAGAAAGAGAAATACTTTTGTGTGTACCCATGAAGTGACTAGAAATAGTTTTAGGTCGAAAGGAAATGGAATTTCTTATGCGCAACAACTCATTTTGTAACATAACATTGGTGGAATTATTTGCTACTTGACAGGCATGCATGCCAAAATATTATATTACAAAACATTTATGTATGTGGACAAGATTTTCACTAGCTATAAGACATTCCGGACTCCAATTCTAAATATAAGTCTAATGACATCCATAATTAATTCTAAAAGATATATAGAATTGACAATAAATAAAGAAATAAATTTATATTTATGTTTCATATCCAATTATTACACACTTATAATGTGATATATGATATCTTTTTCACCTCTTAAAGCCCAACATAAGTACATAAGTACTAAAGCCTAGGCTTAAAAAAAAAAAAAAAAAAAAAAAAAAATTAAACTTTTTCACAGTTGTTGGTAATTTGGCTAAAGTTCATTATTGAGCATTTATGTGACATTAGGGATACAAGAACACCTTTTTCAAAAAGGATGGTAATTATTTTGAACAGAAATTCCTTACATATCTATCCTTACTATAATGGAGCCGCAAATTTACTGCTTCGTGCGTCCAAATTATGTCTTCAATAATATGATCCACACCACGTTGGCATGCTACTTTGCTCCTCCAATTATTAATCTATCTCTCACACCATAATTTCTTCATTAACTTCTCCTTCCATAATTTTTGGGTCCAATTTGATGAACAGTGATTTTTTTTTTTTTTTAAAGAAAAGGGACAGATTTTTCCACCTAAAACAAATATTTAGTCAAAAGTTTGAATGTTGTACCATCTAATACTCGTTTTATTTGTTTGGACAAAAATGCTAATCATGAATTTCGGCAACAACTAAGATTTTCAGATAAAAAGGAGTATATATTTATCTACTTGGATATTTTAAGGATATTATGTTTATTTTATCATATTTTGGATTTTTCAAGATATAAACTTCTACTTTTTACGAAACTTTTATCTTTGTTATCGTTAACAATTATTTATAAGTTTATATGTATTTATGAATTTTTAAATATATATATATATATATATATTTAAACGAAAGAATTAGTTAAATTTGTGAGTGTAATTCTTAAAAAAAAAATGAAAAATTACCCATTTAATATAAAAAAATAAAAGGATAGATATATAGATTGAAAGAGAGAGGGAGGACCCAAAATTCACGGGGTAATAGAAACTTATATAGCATTTGCGATCCAACCTGTCCATTTTTGTAATGATTGTTCTTGACTAATCACTACTACTCTCACCAAGTAAAGTTTTATTTTTTCTCTCCTTTGCTTTTTATATATTTATATATTTCAACGGGTTTGCAAAATCTTTTTGACCATTTATAACTACTTTTTATCGATCAAATTTCAATCACCAATTTCTTTTTAATATTTATATTGTAAATTCCATATGTTTTGTAGTGTTCTCTTTGTATAATTTCTCTACTTTTTGAAAGGCACCAAGTTTTATTCACTGTTCATCTCTTTCTTTTTCGGATTTTTTTTTTTTCCTAAAAAATATTTAGATGTGCCAGCCAGTGCATTTCAAAACTATGTAAATCATGATAATGTCTTCATTTTTTTTCTTTTCAATAATAATAATAATTATAATTGAAGACTAGATAGCTATTTTATTACTCATAAATTTAGACTTATCTATTTTAATTTTGAATTATAAACTTTTGTGATTTTTTATAGACGGAAAATAGGCATACGTATTTATAGCGAGAGATATCTTTTTGGTTATATAGTAAAAGACATTGTTAAGTAATTGATTATGAAAACTACACATAGTTCAATTGGTAAAATATTGGTCCAATACAAAATTTATAAATACTAACTTTTAATTTTTAATGTTTTTTTTTTAAAAAAATACATATTATCAAAATTCATCCAAAACATTTCAAATAAAAAATTTAATATATATTTTTATCATACAAAATTTGAATTTGAGAATTTATTTGTTTAATAATAATGTAGCTTGTTTTTTTTTTTGGTTGGATCAAAGGAGGGAATGTTGGTCCCAAACAATGTAAACCATGAGAATGTCTTCCTCTTTCAAAAGTGGCAAATTGGATTATATATTTTCTTCAATCCTTAGACTTTAGTTTAGTTAGATTCCATTATTAGATAAATTTAATCCCATGATTGTCCATTCTATTTTCTTACACACCTACTTCACTCACTCTACTTGTATTATTTGTCTTACGCTTAATATTAATAATTGTTCATTATTTTTTAAATAGAATTAAATTAAGTCTTTAACTTGGTTTAAGTGGTTAAACTCCTTATATAAGATTATAAATTTAATACTCGATGTGAGTACATATAAGTATTACTGTAAAATTTTCTTTTAAATAAAAATTTGATTCTACCAATCAAATTAAGTTGACACCCAAAATGTAGTATGGTTGTTACACATTAAAAAAAAAAAAATGAATATGGGTTAAAAATTTTAAAAGATAAAGTAAAAGAAAAAAAAAAAAAAAGAGGGAGAGAAAAAGGATGGTGAGATTAGATGGAAAGGAAAGGGACAAAGTTGGATCAATGTTCACAAGGCTGTGTAGTGTAGACCACCATGCATTTTATATATAATATATATATATAACAAGATGTTCTTAGTGTGTGTATCTATATATAATATAATTGTGTGTGTGTGTTCGCATTATGGCCTGCGCCTTTCGACAAGAATCGAACAACACCATCATTATTAGGAGATCAGCTTTGAATATCTCCACAGTTTTGTCCAAAATGACGTCTTCTCTCTCTCATAACAAGGTCCACCTCATTTTTGGACACTAATACATCTTTACATGAAAAACCTTCCTTCCTCATGTCATTACCTTTTAATCGATTTTCACCACCTCCAGCTTTTCTGCCATTTTTTCCTCCACTAAGACAACGTCAAAGCCAGTAGTAGTAATCAACAGCTCCTCACTCTCTCCCTTAACCACCGCGAGTTCATAAGAATGAAACATATACTTGTAATTGAGAGAATACTTTACTCTTTTTGTTTAGTTAACAACAAATTAAAAAGAGATTATTGTTGGAATAGTAATCACATCACTCTTATAATTTGTAAAAAAAAATCAAATCATGAGATTGAATTATATTGTAAACCAGAGAAAAAAATCTAAAAGTGAAAATAATAATAATTAACAAGATTGGTAAGTATTGGTAGTGGCAGATCAAGACATGCAAATGCTTTTAGAGAAAATGCAATAAAAGAGATTTTTTATTTTTTCTTGTTTGAACTTCTCAAATGCAGCCAGCCAGCCAGCCATATAAAGAAGGTTGTAACTAATCATGAACCCCCACCACCATTAAAAAAGGCTCTCTTACACTCCCCTTGTAAATAAACAAGAGAATCTCCAAAGGCCAACTTTATTTATTTTGGTTTCTTGAAAAGAATGAGAAGGAATGTTTGTTTGGCTTTGGAGAAAAAGCGTGAGAATGGAATTGTGACAGTAATGGTCAAACAATTGCCTTTTTGCATTATTGAGAAAACATTGAGCTGGTTGGTTTCGTACCCCTCACCCCACCTTTAAAACCAAGAAAGAGAAGAAAAATTGCTAATTCCAATAATGCAATGGCCTGGGTCTCACACCCCCTCTCCATATTGCTAACATCATTCCTTCCGATTTTGCATTAATCTCATCCATTTTTAATAATAATAATAATAATAATAATACCGAAGCTATAATTATCCTGCATCTTGCGTTGATTTCCATCTTCATACAAAAAAAAACCTATTAATAATTCTCGTACACGTTCTTACAACAACAAACAACAACAACAACAAGAGGAATGACTTTACATGTAATTAAATAGCGTACAAAATGGACTGGCGGCATAATAAACATATATGTATATTATATATTACATATCGCCCCAGGCAGCGAATACTGGCAAGTGTGCCACGGAGATTTGTACAGCAGGCCTCATCAGCTGTTGTGCAGCAGATGGGATTACCCAAGAATTTAGGCTTGCTGTTGGACTGACGTCGGCGAACTTGGCGGCACTGACCGAAGAAGGAGACGGTGGCTTCGAGAAGAAAACGGTACCGTTTCTATCCGGACTAGCTTCTCGTGAGCTGTTCAAGCTGGTAACCAGAGATGACGAATTTGAAAAATGTGCTCCACCGCCGAGCTTATTGTTATTATTATTAGCCGACTCCTCTACTATAGACTGCAGCGACGACGAAGAAAATGAGGAACTCTGATAGTTATTTCCCCCACCATTAAAACAGTCTACAGAAACGTTTTGTTGATGATACAAGGCCGCCATTTTCCAATCTGGAAGTACGTTCATCATGCTGCTCTCGTTTAGCACAGTTTTTTCTCTCTCGGCTTCAGCTTTATTATTCTGATCAACGACGACGCGTTCGTCGTTTAGCGGCGCGGCGGCGGCGGCGGCTCCTTGTTTTTGTTTCGCCTAGCCAGCTCTCCAGTTGGCAATGTACTGCTGGCCATAATTCTTTCGACGTCGTATCTTGATATGTCAAAGTTTGTTACCGCATTTACACCGCGGAACTTGATAGCTGCAATATCGTAGGCTTCTGCTGCTTCTTCCTGTGTGCCTGCATGCCGCCGACGTTCAGTTTAAATTTTAACCGTAGAAAAAAAATACATATATTTCATTTTTTTTTACAAAATATTTTTGGGGCAGCTTTATAAAAAGCTTTCAGACCACTGAAAATCAGAAAAACGTACAGTCAATGCAGCAGTGGAATGATCAGCCTTAAAAAAGTTACATACAAAAGAAAAAAGGACACTAGAAAAAAAGGAGACCCAAGATGCAAAAACTCCAAGGTTAGTTAGTTAGCTAGCTGATTGGTATGACGGAAAAATCATGCACGATGGCATTAGATTTCCATACATTCTATAATAATAAGTAAAGGACTTACTAAATGTTCCAAGATACAAGTCTTTATTTCCGGCAACACGGCCGATTCTGGCCTGCCACCTTCCGTGCTGATGATGCCTGTTCAATTTTTTTGGTTGTAAGATTAAATTTTTTTAGAGAGAGAATAAGTATGATATATATCATGGGAAACTTCCTGACTGTACCTTGTCACTCCTCGATAAATGGAAGCACCCCTTGAGAATCCACTACTTTTCCTGAACACAGCAATAAAAACGTTAATCAAGTAAAAGCCGTAACAGCACACAACAATTTAGAGGAGTTTCTCTAGTAAAAAACCTTCTCAAGTGAGCAACGTATTCTTGGCGAGTCATATTTTTCATGTCCTCAAGCTCCTGGTGGTAGTTCTCAAGCTGTCACCAGCAAGTTCTATTAGGCAAATATTAAATATGGACCGACCGACGGTCAAGATTTGAAAATTGCCCGCCGGAGAACAGAATTTAAAATTAAATAAAAAAAAAACCCGTACCGGGAAGTTAATATGGGTAGATGGTCCCCAGTATTTAAGTGCTGCAAGATCATACGCTCTGGCAGCCTTCTCTTCCATGTCGTATCCCCCTATAATAAACCATAATATACATTATTTTCCCGTTACATGCAAATACATTTGTAATGAAATGAAAAAATGAGAGCATTTTTCGGATGGGTAAATTACTTACCCAGATAAACTAAGGAAGAAATGAAAAGAAAAGAAAATAGAATCATGTGATAGGAATAGCATATCACATGCAACAACAGCAGCAGCAGCAGCAACAACAGTAGGTAAGACGACAAAGAAAAATTGAGAGCAAAAGTCAGATGGTGAAAACAGAACGGACCAAAACAACATTGATTTTAGTCAAAAGAAGTAGATGTTCTTGTTTTTTTCCTTTCGTGACTAACCTTGCCTTCCTTTTCTAGTCTGTCCCTCTTTCTTGCAACTGTTATCCCACAGATGAGCTTCGTATCTTCCTGTCCACCGATGCCTGATAATGGACGATGTGCAGCGTTAGGCAAACTACGAAGACAGATTTTTTCTAAAATAATAAGCTAACAAATAAAGGACGGACGGATCTGACCTGGTAACACCTCTATACTGAGAAGTTCTCTGACCAAATGTGTCAATGGATTTCCTGTGCACAGGCTGCTTCGTCTGTGCAACTTTCGAACTGCTTCTCTTCTTGGTTTCAAAAGCCAAGCAGTCGGGGGTGGCTGCCGTTTCAGTAGAGGTGGAGATGTGTCTGGGAGCAGTGACACAGCTGGTCTGAGATCCAGGACTCATAGACAAACTCAAGGACTGCTGCAACTCACCAGCAGAAGCAGCAACACCGGTGGTGCTATTCATCTGCGGTTCATGAAGTGGGTTGTGATCATGATCCGCATAGGGTCCGGAAAACCAACTTCTGAGACAAGAGATATCATCCCCTCCGGCGGCGGCAGCAGCAGCAGCCATTGCGGTGATTTGGGCTGTATTGCATGAGTTGCCAAGTTCGTGATGATGATGATGAGTCTGGTTATTTTGTTCGTTCACGTTTACTTGGTGAGTAGCTGCCTGGTGGTACATGCCGTGAAACTGCAGTGAGGTGTAATAAGGATGATGATGATTGGGATGGTGATGGTGATGGTGGTCCCCCTGTACCTGAATCCCCCCATCTTGTGTGATGGGTTCTTGAAGAAGGTCGAGAGACGGTTGTCTAGTGGCGAAAATACTGTCTAAACTGAGAACTGCTCTTTCTTGGCTGCCACCATATGAATTTCCACCGCCTAGAAAGTTCTCCAGTTTGGGGGAAGAGCAGTTAGTCCCCATAACTCCTACATAAGAAAAAATAAATAAATATATATTGAGGGAATTAAAGAGAGACGGAAGCGAGAAAAGAGAGAAAGTAAACCTTGAGCTTGAGATCTCCGGAGAGCTTCTAGAAGACAGAGAGAACCATCTGACTTAATAGGCATGACGGAGAGAAGTGGCGGATGAAAGGCGGCAGAGGTATCGCCAACAGGAGGGAAAAAACAGAGAGGGTTTGACGAAGTGCTGTTGAATTGATCAGCAGTAGTAGTACTGATAGAATGAGGAACGCGATTCTGATGATGACTGAACTGATGGTGAGGATGAGGATGAGGAGGAGAAGGAAGATGAGAGTCAGAAGTAACCTCCATTTTCATATGGGGTGACAGAGAAAAACCCAACCAGTTATCATTACTAGTAGTAGTCTCACTGCCATTGTTGTTAGAATCATTCAAACACTTCATCTTTCTTTCTTCTTCTACTTCTCTTTCTTTCTCTCTCTTCCTTTTATTTCTAAGGATTGGAGAGAGTTTGTAATTGTAGTATATTTTTTTCCCTGTTCCTCAAGGCAACTCAATCATTGGAGAAGAAATAAAGTAATCATTTCAGAAAAAGGAAAAGAAAAAAAAGTAAAAAACTCTTCTAATTTTGTAATCTAGCTGCAGAACTCTGGATCATCATCATCAACCCAAGAAATGCAATAATATTATTTCCCATTTTCACAAGCCAAAACTCCTTTTTTATCTATGAGCGCACAACATAGACGTGAGTCTCTCTCTTTCTCACACGGTCACCAGAAAATCCTTTTAGTGAGAGAGAGAACGAAAAACTGGTCCCTTTAAACTAAACAAAAGGAATGAATTTCAACAAGCAATGGATACCACCTTAGGGATCTGTGTACCTATATATAATAATATATATATATATATAGAGAGATAGATAGATAGATAGATAGATAGATAGGAGAGGAAGCAAAAAGAGAAAAGAAAAGATAGAATATAGTAACTAATATTAGCAACCGTGTCTTTTTTAGGTCTTAAAACCAGAAACAGAGAAATGCCAGCATAGTCATTAAATAGCGAGGAGAGAGGGTTTTGATGGAAAATATATAATGAAATGGGAAAAAGAAAAAAAGAAAAGTAGCAAATTTTTACTATTACAGAAGCAGAAGCAGCTGAAAGCAGCAAATTTTAAAAGATAATGGAAGGAAATGAAATCCAATTGTTTTTTTTTTTTTTTTTTTCTCGAATTTAATTTAATTTAAATTGAAAGGCCACTTGAATGTTGGTGTAGGTAGCTAGTAGTGGATATGCGAGAGGTACGAGTGGGAGGAAGAGTGGTCAGAAGGACAGTAACCCTCCAGAACAAAGGTTGCTTTAAATTTTACAGTAGTCATCCACCACCCCCATCAGAGAGAAGAGAGAGAAAGGCTGATGATCTGAGAGAGAGAAGGGCTTTTGGATAGATTTTGACGGGCAGAGAGAGAGAGAGAGAGAGAGAGAGAGAGAGAGAGAGAGAGAGAGAGAGAGAGAGATGTATCTATCTGCCCATCCAGTCACCTCATACATACACAGATACAGTACTAGTTTCTGTACCCACCAAAACCCCATTGTATGTCCACACCTCTCTTTTTCCCATTTCAAATCCAAATGTAAAATGCCCTTACCATTTCCCCCTTTTTTCTTCCAAGCTCCACATCCATATCTTCCCCACATTGCATTTTCTTTTTTTTTCCTTTTATACTTACCCTAACATAGAGATATGAAGATACAAAAATGATTCGAACTCGTTTATACTTTATTTAATAAATTAAATTTAAATAATTTTTTAGTTTATTCAAATAGTATTCTCGAACATAATCAATTGTTACTAAACAAATTATAAATATTTATTATTATATATTATTAAAAAAAGTAATTCTAATATTTAAATTATGGTATATATATAAGTTTTTCTCTCATTTTCCTTGATCTCTAGTGGCTCCCCTCTCTCTAACTTCTTTAGACTCCAAATTGAACTCTCATTCTATACCTCTTTGACAAAATCTAAAAATAGTGGTGACTCTTTTTCCCTTTCGTTCTTCTAGAGCGGTAACAAAACAAGTTGTTCGCGAACAAAGCTCGTTCGAGTTCGTTTGTTTATTAAATAAATCAAATTCAAACATTTTTTTAAGCTCAATTAATATTCAAACCTATTTAAAAAGTGTTTGAAAGTTAAACAAACCAAACTCAAACTTCCAATGTTTGGTTCAACTCGATTCGTTTACAGCTTTACCCTAACCCCCTTTCCATTTCACATTTATATTTATATATATAAATAAATATGATTAATTTCATTAATATTTGAAATATCCCTTCTTATATCAAAGTCCATATATATAAGAATAAGTTTTGTATACTTAAAATTAACTTATATATCATTTTGGTAGACAGTGACAAATAGTTAACATAAGTTTTGTCAAGCTCATAGTCACATAATAAACTCATAAACTCGAATTATGAAGTTGGTATGTGAGTTATGTTGTTTGTCCGAATTATAAAAACTAAATGTTAATGTTATACCATATGAATAGAAGACACTTCTAAAATTCTAAACCTTCACCGATTGTCAAGCCCATAATTACATTGCTAGCTCTCTACAAATGTATATAGAAAGAGAGGTATAAAAGGGAATAATTTGGATCTCATCCAAAAATTATCTTTTTTGATAATAATAAATAGCATAGTAAAAGTTGATCTCATACAACACACATATGACACAATCAAAAGATGATTTCATTCTTTAGATACTTTTTCAGATATTCTTCAATTTTTTTCTTTTTATTTTTTAAATTGTTCTTTAGAGGATCAAGTTGGCATTTGGCAACTACTTTTTGTATGATGCATGGAATTGCTGCAACATCCAAACAACAAAAACAAAGATAAAGCTTAACAAGTACAGAGCATTAACCAAAGGTTTCTCTAAGAGAGAATCTCACATATCTAAACTTACACACAATTTCTTTTTTTTTTTTTTTCAAAGCTCAAATTCTATATTTATATATTATCTATAATCTAGTCGTATTTTCACTTTTTTTAGAAAATGTTTTTTTTTTTTCATTAATATATTTTATATCCGACCACATATGTCATGCCCATACTTAAGTGTGTTTGTGCTTATAACAAAGGTAAACTTTGAAGATATAAGTTTATGAACGTCATGTAAGAGTTCAAGACAATCTTTCTAGTAAATAGAAGTTAAACTCAAACAGAATCCACACTTTGAATATCGAATAGTTTAACTTAAAAATAATATTTATCAATATAATTTGTTCATCTGCATAATGAAATGTTTTGATTATGATCAAGTAAGATTATAAATTCAAACATGATAAGAAAAGAAGAAAAAATAGTTATTAATGTATTTTAAATTTATGATAAAAAAAAAAAAAAAATTGCTTTCCCTACCTTTGAAAATCCCATTAATTATTTTCCGCCTAAAGGTGATTCTTACCTATCCCTTGTCTCACTTTTTTCTTGGCTTAAGGTCAAACTGACAAAAAACTTGAATTTTAATTCCATGATTTTGATATACTTTCACCGTATATCTTTTGTCTCATAATAAAATTAACAAATTAACAGAAAAAAAAAAATTCACACAAAAATTAGTCAAAATCAATGGGCGATTAAAATCTAACTTCAAATCCTGGCAAATCTTCGGGCTAGTTGTCTCACCTAATGAGTTGCTTATAAATTAGTGAGTGAGATTAATCGGAACGTGAAATGACTTGAAAGTGCAACTCCTCAATAACGGGATCTACCTAAGACACATGTGCAATAAGGAAAAAAAAAAAAAAAAAAAAGATCATGGAGGAACTGCAGTTAGGACGTACTCTTCCTTTATTTCTTTATTTAATTTTTTTATTTTTTCCTCTTTGAACCCATCAAGAAAAGGCAGAAGAGGAACTTAAACAAGTAGATCGTGATCAAGAAAGATGAAATTTAAAGTTTTTTTCTTTTCAAAAGGAAAAAAAAGAGGATGATTGTTAAGAACAGTTATGGGGAGGAATAGTGCAGTCAACAGCTGCCTACAGACAAAAAGTGAAGAGTGGGTCTGTGTTGTGCTTGAAATATTCCAGGAATGATGAGTAAATGGCCCTCAAAGAACACAAACTTTTCTTAATAAAACTCTTTATTATTATCTTGTGCTACCATGCATACAACTTTCGATTTCCCCTTTTTCTTTTTTCTTTTTTCTTTTTTTTAAATAATTTTTTTTCGGCCAACTGATTCACTATTATTAATTTATCAGCTATCTTACTCATTCATTCTCTCCAACAAAAGTACTATATATTGCTCATGTTCTTCCACATGTTTTTTTTTTTTTTTTTTTTTTTGCTGAATCTTCCACATGTTTTCTAGTTAATTGAAGATATATATATATATATATATATATTATATATATCCTTCTAACCACTTAAGCAATTTGAGAAAATTACACTAAAGTTTTAATTTGATTGTCATTATGAGTGTTATGTAGTTAGATTTTGAGTGAGACTTTATCTCAACAATAGTCAAATTGTATAAGCTTAATATCCAAACTAATTAAATTCAAAGTGTAATCTGAGCAAAAATTTCGAATATTATATACATATGATCTAATTTAAAAAAAGAAAAAGATAATATGGATAATATTTTGACGTTGGTGATATATATGGTTTATTCTTAAAGTTCGGGTGAGTTGGCAAGGAGTTTAAGTAAAGTTGTGGGATATTGAACTCCTACTCATGCATGCATCTATTTAAAATTTTAGTTTAAAGTTTATCTCTTGTAAAAAACTTATTCAACTTAAATAAAGATTAGTTTTAAAAGTATTATTCATAATTTTAACCAATACACGATATCTCGTATCATAAGTTAAAAAAATATAATAATAATAAAAAATAAGCAACATTACCTAACTATACATAACTATTCATGTCACAGGGAAAAGAAAAAGAAGATACTTAAACGGCCCCCTAAAAAAGGTGGTAGATCTTAGGCCGATCAATAACAAAGTTGGAGGAATTGAAAATAACAAAATGAAGAATGAAAGAGGAAAGGGAATGAAGGAAAAGAAGGGAAAATATGATCAGAAGAGTTTTTTTAGCTTAGCCGAGAAGAAAAGGGTTGGAAATTAATTAATTTATATTATTATTACTTCTAGCTAGTTTAATAATAAATGTGTTAATTATATAAGGTTTAATTAATTAATTAATTAGTGGGTGATGAGAGATAAAATGATGAAAGGCCGAGATAATGGGATAATATTGCATGGTACCAACTTTTTTGAAACTGAGAAAGAAATCATTCATGTACATATATATGGTTGAGTTGAGGAATGAGGAGATTGCTGTATTAATTGCATGCAGCCATGCATGAAGGCATTCGTGGAGACAGATTTTCTGAGGGAAATGATTTGGTTTGAATCTGCAAATTAAAGAAGAGGGAAAAGACTGTAAATCTCACTAAAATTTTGGAGGGAAAGGAAAGTACCAGTTTGTAGGGGGGAGGGAAGGGGTAAGTCGATCATGCATGATGCTTATGGAAGTGGAAGAAGAGGGATTCTTTTGATAATGTGGTAATGATGAGTGAATCCACCCAACCTTTTTTTTTTTTTTTTTTATAAATTATTTTAGGCAGAGATCTATAATGCATACTACCTGATCTCACTTTCACTCAAACATATATATATATATATATCTATATATCATTTTTTTTTTTTTGTGGAAAAGAAAAGTTATGATGATGATTTTGACAAGTAATGGTATTGTAAACCTTAGATTATATATTGAATGGTCAAAGAAGCAAAAAGCCTTTGATTTGCAAGAAAAATTTTAGGTCTCGCACAACACATGTATGATGTACGTAGCATCTTTTTAAAGCAATAATACTATGGTGGCAAAATCAATCATTTTTCTAAAGAAAATTATAATATTAATAATAATAACATCATTTTTCAATTGAAATATATATATATATCTTTTAATTGAAATTATTAAAATATCTTTTGATTTTAATTTTTTCTATTTAAATAATTAATAAGTATTAATTGTAATATATTAATTATAGAAATATTAAGAAAAAAAATTAATAAATGCATATTAATTTTACCCTGGCAAATAAAAAATAAAAATATTGAAAAGATTTAAATATTTTTGGTCTTATTATTATAATGTAAAAATACAAATAATAAATAATAGTTATAAAATATTAATTATAAAAACATTAAATAAAAAATATCAATAAATATCGCTTTGATTTATGAATGTGAGAAAATTAAAATAATAATAATATTATAGTATTTTTGAAATTGTTTACTAAAACATGTATATTATTGTGAATAAAGTGTCTTACATCACTTGCTTATGAGATTTATTGTTAAGTACGGTTTAAAGCCCATGATATGCAATTTTTTTTCAAAAAAAGTGAAATTTCTTTAAAAGAAAATATTACACAAATGAATGATTAAAAGAAAATATTATCATTTATGATAATAAAACAAAACACCAACCTAAAACTAGGTGAAGACAAAATACATGATCTAAAAAATTTAGGTGAATCGAAAATAACTAAACATAAAAGTAACAAAACAGAAAATAACACATCAAATATTCTATTTAAATCTTTAATATTCGAACTTCCCGTCACAAAACTCATATGTGACTGGCAACCTAATCTATCTTGAGCTTATAAAAAATTTCATAGGATGCCTAAAAATAAGATAAAAATGGAACAAAGAGCCTAAATCTAAACGACCGAGTTTAAAAAAAAAATCTTCTAAAATAAGTAAAAATAACGGATATAACTAGATATTAATAGAGAACTAAACATTTGAAATGTGAAACATAACAATACAATTAAAGAAGTAGAGAACAACAATTGAAAAGAAAACTAAAGAACTTAAAAAAGCATAAAGAAAGAATAAAAACAGTAAAAAAAATAGAGAAAGTCGATAGAATAGATCGATTTCGGCCAAGAGAGAGCTTTAGCCGGAGCTAAAACTCTCCATTGACTGGGATATGAAATTTGGAGCTGGTGGGCGGCCGCGCTGGAAGAGGAGAAGGAAAAGGTTTTATATATTAGAACAAATAATATTATTAAGTTATTTATAATACCAATAATTTAAAACAAAGAATTATTACATGAGATCTCAATATAGAATAGTAATCTTGTTGTGGATAGTCATGATTGTTGAGAAGTGGTTTCTAATACTAATAATAATAATATTAATAGTTTTTTTTTTTTTTTTTTTTTGGTGAATTATAATAATATTAATAGTTGAGTAATGGACTTACCACACTTATATCACTTCATTGGTGGGCTTTAAGTTCGTGGATGTATTTAAGGAAATCAATCACCTATGGTCGGCAAATCGGTAATGAATTAATCTTTATATATATATATATATATATATGCACGCACCGTTTAGCTAAGTTTTAGAATATCCAATCATTAATTGAATCTATATTTACACAATTGATCTCCTTTTTTTTTAATTATTCCTTTCTGCTTTCACGTTAGCAAAAAAATCCGACTTAAAATATTTTTTAAATAAAAAGATTAAAAACATATTTTTTAAAGAATAATTTATATATATAAAATCTCGAGATGAGTAAATGACTTAAAATTCTTCTTTAATAACATGCTTAGTTATCTCATAAATTAGCAATATGAAATTTTATGTAACAACAAGTTAAAAAATAGGTAAACCATAAAAGTTGCACCTAAATTTTTTCAAATTTTGAAGTTTTGCACCTAACCTTTTTTTTTTAAACATTTTTTGCACTCCAACTTTAAAAAGTCACTTCTTTTGCCATTCTGTCCAAAAATTCCGTTGGTCTTTAATTTTTATCCATTTTTCAGGAATATTTTTATCTTTTCACAATAGAAATATTTTATTATGATGATATGAAAAAAATCTTACCATATTAGCTTAGTAGTAATGTGCTGGTCTACTTTAAGGAAAAATGTCTTTTAAACTTTTTGTTCAATATTTATTAAATAAAAGTCGTAATTAGTGAATTAAATGCTTAAAATATAGATATAATGACTTTACTATTTGAGATGTAAAATATGAAAGAAGTGGAAAAAAAAAGGAAGGAAAAAAAATGAAGAAGAGGATATTACTACTTTAAGTGGTAATAGGGTTAGTCTGTGTCTTTCTTCCTCAATGACGAGTCACAATCTAACCCCTTAACGTCTGGTCACAATCACCTTAGATTCTTCTGCCTCTCTCTCATCGGGGTTTAAAGAAAGAAAATGAAACAAGAACCCTAGCTAGTGGGTTTCTTTCTTTTTTATCATCAATGACAATAGAGTAATAACCTAAGAAACATAACATATATACATATAAAAAAATTTAGAGAGAGAGAGAGAGAGAGAGAAAGAGAGAGCACACTTCTTCTGCAAACATAGGTCCCCAAAAAGAAGCAAAGACATAAAGAAAAAAACAGTGAAGTGAGTTCAGAACCTACAGAGAGGTGGGTGGAACTCTTCACTATTCTAAATTCCTCATTTTGATATATATATATATATATATATATAGCCTTATTTAATCAGATAAGAAAAAAAAAAAAAAAAGAGGACTTGTGATAGAAAACAAGACATGCCTTTAATGGAGGCTGATGCAAAGGCCTGATAAAATCCTTAATAATAAATAAGTATATTATATATATATTTCCCCTTTCTTTTTCACTATCGGTGGATAAATGGACTACACAAGAATTGGTTTTTTGTTTTAAATTTCTTTTATCTTTTTGAAGTAAACATGTTTCAATTTGTCTGGCATATTATCAGCTGAAAAAGGGACCTAACTCCATACTCCACCATTAAAAGCTTCCTTGCATTGTTTGTTTAGGGGGTACCCCCATTTTCTCCCCAAAGGTGTGTGTCCCTATTTGGACCAAATTTCTTCTCAATCTTTTTTTTTAAAAAAAAATTTCTTTTGACACAGTATTGTCCTGAATAGGCCTCTGAGTCATATAATAAGCGCATATATATATATATGAGTACGTGTTCAACAACAACCTCATAAGTTGTCTTCAGTGGATTGACCAAGTTTAAATGATGAGTATATGTTTAAATATATATATATTTTTTTTTACAAACTTACATGTGCCTTCTCTAAGTAGTAGATTATTTATCTAACTTTACTTCAATGATGGATACCACACAAAAAAATGTGGTTACCTCCGAAGTGTTGAGAAAAGTTTGACCTTTAATTCAAACATTATAGCAAATCTGCGTAATACTTTTCTTCTGCGGACGTGTGATCCAAATAAATGCATGATTAGTAGATTGTATGGGGAAAAATACCCTAATGATTAAATTCCCCCTAGCAGAAGCAGAAGCAGCAGCCAAAATCTGTGTCAACGAAACTTCTTTTGCATTTTCCGATGCATGTTCTTATAGATTGAAAGGAGGAACAGGGTTGACTTGCTTACTCGGACCTGAATGAATCAAGGAAGGAGAAGAAAAAAAATTACTAAAATCTATAGTAAAAAAAAAAAAAAAACTAAAATCTATAGAAAGAGGAGAAATTTGTGCTGATAATGGGGCTAAGAAATGACGCCTACAAATAATGATCCCATGAAGAAGATATTTACATATCGTCTACAATACATTAGTCAAAAAGAAGGAAGATTTTGATCTGACAGTGGGTGTGTTGACGGAGAGGCTGGCTGCGACAAAGATGCAGCTGATGGGACGCTACTGAAATTCATCCCATCACAGAAACCTGTACAGCCAGAATCCTTACTTAGCCGACCTAATATGCCATGGAGGAAGGAGGAAAGAATGACCCTCCGCCCCCGGAAAAGGAGGGAGGGAGGGTTTAGGACTACTGTTGCTGCCATTAATGGTCAAGATCTTTGAGAAAGAAAAACAAACATATGCTCCTAAAATAAATTAAATATTCCATAGGGATGTGGGAATGAGATCCTGGTTTCCAGGTTTGATAACCTGTAGTCATTTCGCAGCTTCTGTGCAGAAAGAGAAAGAAAAGAAAGGGATGCAATATATACATACCCATTGAATCATTGAAATCTTTTTTGTTAACACCTTTATTATTGACTAATTCATAAAAAATTCATACGAGAAACTTTTAAAATTACAATTGACCGAAAATGTTGATCAAAATTGGCAAAGCAAGTGAAGTGAAGGCAGCAAAATAAGAAGAGCTACACAACTGAGTTACCCCTTTTTTTCCAATCATTAAAGTTTTTTGATAACATGATATTCTCAATTAGTCCAATAAGGATTCATGTAATAAAAATTCATGACTACAACTAAACTAAATAAAGCATAAAACTGTCCTTACAATAAACACTTAACAAATAGATGAAAATGTGCAAGTAAAGGAACCATGCCAATCAGGTTTCATGTTCTTCGTTCAGTGAATTTCTTTTGTCAAACAATTTAATATTCAAAATTATTATTTTAACTAATTTGAATTGAATCTAAATTCTGCTAACAGTCTAACTTTAGTTCAAGAAAAATAACACATTAATTTTTACATATCACTCATAGTAAATAATGTCAAATTTCTATATAACATTTAGAATACTACTCGTATGTAACTAAAAGCTTTTTAAGTTATTGAAGTTTTTTTATCAAAAGATTACCTTACAAGCATATTCTAATGCCTTTTATTTTCACATTTGGAACAGTTCTAGTGAAGTCCAACCTAATAAGTGGAAAGGAAGGAACCAAAGTTTTCTTTAAATTAAGATAAACCACCACCAGACTACCTTAATAAGAAGATAACAGACAAAAACATCTATGCATGGAACAAAAAATTCTGGTTTAGGCTTTTTCCAGTAGATTTATTGTGATTTTTAAGTATAACAGCTGTCTGAGGATTACCCTAAACTTTTAGGGCACTTTAAACTTTGATACCAACCACAACAAGTTACACTAAACCGGTGGTGCATATTTCATTTGCGATTTTATACAATGAGCGCCATTATCATTGAAGCAAAGGAATAATGGCAATAGTCAAAATCACAAGCAACTAAATTGCCACAAATCTAGCAATATCTACTACATAAAATCATGTTCAAGCCATATGCAGCCTAAGAACTTATACATTCCTTCAGGCAATGTAAATTAACAATTTCCTTGGCTATGTACTAATAATCAGAGCCCCCAGTCCAATAATATGGTAAGAGACAGATTCTTATATAGTGCACAAGGCCATAAAGGCAGGATTAGCTTATCAGCAATAAGAGGGCAAACTAAATGCTCTACATACTGAGAATTGTAAACTTTCAATGTAATCGTATAAGAATCCGATAAGAAAATCTAATTACACATACACACACTGGACCTCGAAATGATAGTCATATTAACTAATGGAATTACAGTTACCTTTGAATTCTCATTTTTTACATTTCTTGATGAGTTGAAAGGGATACGCATGTACAGACTTGAAAATTTTTCATCCAAAACCAATTATTGTGGTTCAACTACACAGGAAGTTGCTACCATCATCTTCTACCACCTTCTTACCAAGGACGTTAGTAACTGCAATGATTAAAATGTGTTCTCAATCAGGAAGCAGCATGACATAACATATTTTCAGCTAATCACTAAAGATGGCAAGTTTCTTGGGCTCTGTTTATGCAGTATGTAGCAGACATTACATTTTAAGATGAAAAAAACAATTATTTAGATTAAAGTGGTACCTTTAGAAAAAAAAAACCCACAATAGAGCCAACAAGTATCAGGCAGTAGCAGCTAGAATACTTTGATCAATTGAATTATGAATTATGAATTATTCATTT
The DNA here is from genome assembly GCA_025388415.1 of Cynanchum wilfordii. Lineage (NCBI taxonomy): Eukaryota > Viridiplantae > Streptophyta > Magnoliopsida > Gentianales > Apocynaceae > Cynanchum > Cynanchum wilfordii. The sequence continues at coordinate 202,925 of JAHSUH010004779.1, read as the reverse complement.
TGAAAACAAAAGTTTACTTTGATTGCTTCACACCTAAAATAATATGAAGTTTGTCTATTCATTTACTATTTTCGTTGTCTAATAGTCCATCAATGAGCATTCTCTAGTTGAGTCCAAACTCCTGATCTATCCTGATCAACATTCTAAAAAGTACCATCAAAATTTCAATTCTCAACTAAAGCAACTATAATCATCCTCGGATATTAAACCTAAAAAGACATTGAAAAAATCCATTGGCTTCAAAGTCCATAAAGCTTGATATTAAAGTAGGAAAAGATACCTCAAATAGTTCAAAAGGACTCCCGCGCCTATAGTCGTCGTTCTTGTTAGTTTTTTCATTGAAGAAAATGCTGGACAATAAAGTTCTCCATCCAACAAGAAGTACAGCAGTGCTTCCCATGGTAACTAACATGAAGTTGGTCGGTGGTAAATGACTTTGCTCAATTGCTCTTATTCCTATACCCAACTTCCAAATAAGAAAACAAAAACATGATGATAAAGCCCTCTGAAATTTAGTATACCACAAGTGAAATATTTGCAACAAGAAATAAATTTGAATTTTTGGGTATGTTTTTTTTTTTAAGTTAGAGGACAAGCATTTCAAGAAAATCAATTAGTAGGTATGAAAGGCTTAATATCGGATCCTCAAGGAAAAATCGTTGATTTACACATTCAAAGAAATTTACACAAAAGACTCCCTTTAACAGAATATCCTTTCTTAAGGGTTGTGGATAATGCTGTCTGAACTGTATCAAATGTTGAATATCTGATGTGCAAAGTAGTTGTAGTAGTTCAACAAATTGTTGTTACTGAGCAAACTGTAGCACCCAGAGTAACATGAACAGAAGCAACAGTAGTTGATGACCAGAACCATAATAAAGTAACAACTTTTCATTTTTCTAGGGCTTTTAAATCTGTAATCTAGTAGCATACCAGCCTTCTGGAAGCATAATGAACTTAAACAATAATCATCTGTAGTTGAGAATAGACTTCCAGCTAATAATCAATAATTAAAAATACAATTAAGTATATTCACGTTTCTTGAACAAAACCAGGGAAGATAAAAATATCTATTGATCAAACATCAATAGATTTTTTTGTTGATCATCCAAGTAATTTATCTAAGAAAATTACAGAGAGAGATTTAGAAGGAAGGGAGAGCGAGAGATGGCTAAAGCATGAAATTTAACAGAAGAAAATATATTAGTTACAATAAAAACATCAAGTGTCAATAGTAAATCACAATCAAAAAGAAAATAAGGTTGTATGGATAGTTGTTTGAGTAAGATTTTATTTCGAAAAAAGTGGCTTATATAGGTATGTAATGATATCATAATTTATTTAATTTTTGACATTATTTGACCAAATCAGTTAATTGAGAAATTTTTACTTTTCATCAGTTTGAAGTGAAAAGGTATTATTATATTGTTGAACATAAATAATAATATATATAAAAAAAAACCCTATAAATAAACGGCCAATAAATTCCAAACAAAGCCTTTTTCTCAACTGAGTTAGGTTAAAAAAAACTGCAATCCAAATATGGCCAAAGAAAAATGAATAAATAAATAAATAAATAAAAGCACTCAACAAAATGCCTAAGGGTCCATTTGAACAACTATTTTGTTTTGCAAAAAAAGTTACTATTTGAAAATTTGATCAACCTTTTAACTTATTTAAAAAGTAAATTTTCCAGTATTAATTATATTTCTAATATTTAACTATAATAATTTCAAATTTAAATGTTCTAGTTTAAAAAATTTGACTATTTTGATCTTCCGCCAAAATTTAAATGTAATTTTTTTGCTCTAAGTAGTTGTCCAAATTAAAGCATGATATTCAAATGTTTTGCCAAGTATAGCATTATTCAAAAGAGAGCTTTGTTGTCGTATATCCATGTCAGACAACATTTGACAGAGAAAATGATAAACAGAAAGGCAATGTTGAATAAGCATGTCAATCACTTGAGATTAACCACCGTAGCTCATGTCATCAATGACAATTGACAGAAGAAGTGCAGTTAAAAACCAATTCACCATCTGAATACAGTTTTCATTCATCAATTATCAGAGACAGTAAATACATCTATAACAATCCAAGAGGACAACAATGCCCTACAAAAATTCTACATAAAATAAATAAAATTCCTGATTGAACCTAATCTTCTATTTTGATTTACCATTCAAGGTTCAGCTCTTATTCAATAGAAATGATAAAAGGAAAACCCAACTCTGAGGAAATCTATCCTTCACCTACACACACTCTCCCTTTAAATCACATCAGGCTCTAATTTTTCTTCTGTTCATGTCAGCCAACAAGAGCTAAGCTAGGTTGTCCATAGAAGCATTTTGGATGGGCACAATCTAAAACACTTGAAGAAGATGAATCTAATGTTTTGAGGAATTCTATGAAAATACATTCATTTGGCAGCATAATGAAGGGGTTAGTTACTTGAATGTGTTTTGTGTACAGATAAATAAGTAACTCAAGTAAAGCCAAATCCAAGCCTAGATACTTTTCTTTTAACACAAGCTCAATTTCAATGATGGAAACTCAATAAGTTTGTGCTCAAGTTAAATAGTTGTTTTATTTGAAATTATCTAAGTTTGAATACTACGCAGGGGGTTCAGCTTATCTCAATAATATGCCAATCAGGGATACATATTACGCTTTTCCAATTAATCTTGGATTTGATCTTTCTAGTTTCTATATCCAATTAATTGCTAATCTCACACAACAACTAAACTGTGTAACAAGGGTATCCACAAAGACTAATGACTAATGTGATCCATTCTCATAGGTGGGTAAACCACTCCTAACCTCATGGTTGAAGACAAGGCGAGCAACTACCACACCATATCTCGTGGTTAATATACAATGCTAGTTGCATCATCGGAAAAACCATGTTGTGAGGTACATTTGAAGAGGTACAAATATTTTATACAATATAATATAAATTACACGACACCAAAAGTAATTAACTTTAAAAATATTTTACCAAAGAAAAAAGACTTGAATAGAAATGGAAAAATAGCAATGAAGAGAAAATTAAAAAGTTTGAGAACTGCTAACTTACAGGAATCCCCAAAGCCCACGACTTGAGAGCAGCAACGATAGCTTTCGACCTCCCATTCATGCCCCGGCCATCTTCACCGTACCCTCCTAAGAAATAAGCACTGAGGAACCAACCTATTTGATTTCAATGAAACAAAAAATAATTTAGAATCTTCAGCTCCCATTACCCAACATACTGCGAATACGAAATACACAAACATAAAAGATGGTTTGAAATTGAGTTAACGGAAAGCCGCACCAGCAATGAAAGGGTCCGCTGTTTTCAACGTTTCAAGGTCAAGAACAGGAAACCCATGGTTAAACCTTCCAACTACAGAGAAAAACAGCAACGCCAAAACGTCTCCAGCAGCCAGCAACGCCACCCGACTAAAATCCAGATAACCATTACATGATAGAATTCAAGAAAATAATATATAATTTTTTTTTTGGTTAAGAGACAGAAAATAAAGTCAGTACCCCCATTTAGAGATAAGATTAGAGGTGGAAGAGCCCGGTTTTTCAAACTGAATAACCCCTTCAAGGGAAACATCTTCTTCGCCAACCAAAGTGATAGTGTTAGCATCTTTACCGTCATCAGTTGCAGCAGGAGGACCAGAACCGGCAAAAGTGCGATGGCAGGGGCCGGCGGATTTAGGTGTTGCAAAACGAAGGGGCTTAGGCAGTCTGCCTAATCTGGAAGAAATGGTCGGAAATTTGGACGGTCTTCGGCAGCGGTAGAATGAACAATGATTTGGATTTGGATTTGGATTTAGATTTGGATTGGGGTGGGTGAATTTGAGAGAAAAATTGTTGGTACAAGATAAACCACCCGCTGTAGCTCCGGCAGAAGCATTGCTGCTAAGTAGATTCATGGCTCCACCAAACGCAATTCTTGAGAGTTATCTTTCTTTCTTTTAAATAAATAGTTAAAATGAATATCCTAATATTATAAATATCAATTTTAGAAAAATAAAAGAGTAATTAGTAAATTTAATTCTAAATAAAATATGATAAATTTAGTCATAATTTTTTTTTTAAAACTTTTAAAGTCTCATTCGCAAGTGCGGGTATACTCGCATTGTTGGACCTTTCTAGGTGGATTAGTCTAGACCGAAAGGGTTTGGGATACCACCTCAAAAAAAGTCCCAAATAATTTTTTTAAACAAAAAAGAATAATTATTTATAATATTTTAATTAAAAACATATTATTAATTAATATCACAATGAAGAAAATATATTAATAAAAATGTTTATTTTATAGAGGGATAATTTTAAAAAAAAGAATAATCATTCCCAAGTGACTAATAAAAAGCCACAACCCTTGGAAAAGCATTTTGCAGGGATTTGAGGCTATGAGAGAGGGGTTGAACCGGAATGGTAATGAGGTAGCCATGAGTGATGGAACTATACACGGGAAGCTCACGGATTCTGGGAAGTTTACTTCAAAATTTATGTGGTTGTTGTTAGGTCCAAACCAGCAGGTACATTCGGATGAGCAGTGGGGGAGGGTCTGGAAGTTCCGTGGTCCTTCTAATCCTTATTTCATTATGTGGTTAGCTAAACGTAATCGCCTGCTGACTATGGAGCAATTGTGCAGTCATCACATTGTCTCAGGGGATGTCTGCTTACTATGTGGTGAGGAAACGGAGTCAACTATTCATGCTCTATGGGATTGTTCCCGCCCCAAGCTTATTTGGAAACTGTGTTTTTTGGAAGTACTCATCAATTGAAGAGTGGATTTATGTTAATATTGTACATCCTTGTAGCAGATTTAGAGGCTTCTATGGATGACCTTATATTTTTAGAGAAACCATCCATTGTATTTGGAGATCCTTGTAGCAGATTTAGTGGCTTCTATGGATGACCTTATATTTTTAGAGAAATCATCCATTGTATTTGGAGATATCGCAACTTAGAACTTTACCAGAGGAAGGATAACAAGCCGTCCATAGCTTGTATCACTAGGATTATCTTAGACAATGTTTTTAAGTTGCTGTCTGTTTAGAATTCTGATGACAGTCATTTTGTTTAAGGCTCTGTTGTACAGGTGCTACACCTGATTGTTTTCTTTCTCTTTTGAATATATGATCCCGATTTTAAACCAAAAAAGCCACAACCCTTTTCTCTAACTCAAGGCATAAGTGAACTGATAAGGAACTCTCGGGTCATGTAATCAACAGAAAATGAAAAACTCATTAAAAAAAAAAAAAAAAAAAAAATCACCAAAGAACTTAAAACATATGAATATAAATATTCATGATATTTATTGCTCTATTTGACAGAACCAATAATATTACTTCAGGGGAGAAAAAGCCAACAAAACAAGCCATCTCTAACACAACATCACGTTTGCAGTTGTGCCACTATTTCAACTACATGCAAAGATTCAAGAAATTAAAAGTGAAAAAGGATAAGTGGTCATCCACACTAAATATTTTCAAAGGGCCATACAACATAAAATAGTACCAAAATGGAGCAAGTATAAAATTTCTAGCATGGAATACCCACAAAAGATCTACCTTCCTCAAGTGGGAAAATTAGAAATCAGTTTGTCTATTTCTGTTTCATAAAGATGCAGGCACTTAGATAGGACACAAACAAAACCCAAGTGGAAATATTCTTATCTCAGTAAACTCTATAAAGAAGCGGGTAAGAGGCAGAAGCCATAATAAACAACCAAATGAACACCCTTAGCATAACAAAGCCAAACTCTAAGAAAATAAGAAGAAAGAGTAACTTCCCTAAGTGAAGATTCTATCCAAGATACTGAACAAGTGAAATATATAATATTCCATCAATCTAATTCAACCACATAAGTTTGGGTAGGTCATGCAAACTCCTTAACATTAAAACCTAAATAAATAGCTAAAATGAGAAACACACGCTTCAGCAAATAAAAAAAAGGTTGACAGAAAAGCTGAATATAAAATAATATATTACAAATGCAGAATCTGGAAGTTATGAATTATTTGAACAAGTAGTATTACATCACAAGTGATACTTTTAAGACAACTGAAAGCCACGGAGAAAACAACGATAACAAAAACCCACTCCCAATAACATAAGATACCAGTAACCTGTCAATATGCACAAATTGAATATAAGTACATCATTCAATCTGTTCTTTGTACATCACCCTCTGAACCTGATTTTCCACCTACTTCTGTACCCACCATCCCACTGTATCCATTTGTAGCTGCATACATATCTCTAACACCACCACTCATGTAGGTAGGATAAGTGGAACTTGAATTGCCATAAGGCAATGGATTCCCCCTAACACCCACCATAGTAGAGGGATTCCATGGAGTTCTGGGTGCAAAGGGTGCTACTCCATAACTAACTCCAACATATCCTCCAGAGGGGTAATTACCGCCATATAATCCAGGTCCAAAGGGATACCCTGTCATACCACCAAATCCAGTACTAGAACCATACCCAGGGAAAAGCCCATATCTTGGACTAAAAGGTGGGTAACTACTCTGTTGGTAAGTGTTATAATTAGACCCGCTACTGCTACCTGTTCTTCCATTGTAACCATTGCTACTGCTGCCGTTACCTTCTTTTGGAATAGCCCTTTTAACCTCCACTTGCTTGCCATTTAATTGATGAAAGTTATTCAGGACAACCTTCTCTACAGCATCCTCTGAATCAAAAGTAATAAACCCAAACCCCCTTGGTCTATGGGTTACATTGTCATGCATTACAACTACATCAGTAATTCTACCAAATTTCTCAAAGTAACCCTTGAATTCATCCTCACTTAGATTAGCTGATAAACCCCCTACAAAAATCTTCTTAGTCCTAAATTTATTGTCAGTCCTAAAATTAGTTCTATTGCTCCTATGTTGTTGCTGTTGTTTGCTTTGTTGTTGTTCACTCCTGGGGATTGCTTTCTTCACTTCTACCTATTGAAGGAAACAACAAGAATCAAGTAACTAAAAGAGGGCAGAAAAAAAAAAAACACACACACACACAAATATACCCAATAGTTAAAGAAAATGTAATTAATTTAACCACCAAATATGATAACTCCGACATAAAAATTTTAAAATAATTTTACGCTTAAAGCATGAAGATACAAATGGCTTCTTTGAGTTCTATACCTACTTTGAAAGATTAATCTACAAAACCATAAGCAAATCTTCAAAATAGGGGGAAAAAATAAAATAAATCTTTTGACCGTCTACACATCAAGGTATAATGAAGCTTCAAGAAAAGCATTTAGAGAAAAGGAAACCCAGGAATAAATAAATAACAAACCAAAAATAAAAATGGACAAGAGACAGACCGTTCTCCCAAGGATGTCATGAGAATCCTGGAGTGCCAAATCAACGGCAGCGGGGTCAGAGAAGGAGACAAAAGCAAATCCCCTAGGGTTACCGCTAAGGCGATCCCTAGCTATGACACATCCGACAACCGCACCATATCTGGAAAAGTGTTCCGTTAGGGTTTCTTCAGAAGTTTCCCATGAAACCCCACCAACAAAGAGCTTGCTTTGGTCAGAGAAATCCTCCATTCCACGCCAAGGAAACCAATTTTACAAACAAGAACCTGTAAGAATGGCGAAAAATCATCCAAAAACACACAAAGAAATTTTTTTTTTTTTTTAAAAAAAGGAAAAATCTGCCCTATCTCTCCCCTAGGGCTTCTGACGAGGGGGCAAAAACAAACATTGGTTCGCAAAATCAAAGGAAATTTCTATCCAAATTCGAATAAATAACCCCGGAAAAGAAAAGAAGAAGAAGAAAAAAAAAAAAAAGGAAATCTAAAAATGTTATGGATAAAGAGAGGATCCTTGTTCTTGAGTTGGGGGGACTGGAATTTGACAAAGAATGTACTTCTACTTCACTTGTAATACTACTGTTTCTGTTCTTCTTCTTATTTATTATTATTATTATTAAATTATAGGATGGGAAAGTCAAAACTCTTCGAATTCCTTTTCCTTCTTTGATTATATTTATCATTAATTAGGTTTAGTCCTTAATTTTTTATCTTTTATAATTTAAGTTTTTTTTTTTTTTTCAGAAAAAAATAGAAATAGTTATATATTATGAGTTAAGATTTGAACTGGAATTGGATTTGAACAATATTTTATATAGTATGTTAACATGGAAACTAAACAATCATATTTTTTAAAATCAAAATTTTAAAAATAAAAAATTAATAAAATAAGAGCTTTTGGTGTAGTGGCGCAATGGGCTACACTTGAAAGGGAGAATCACGGTTCGATCCCCCACAATTGAGATTGAGAGGAATTTAAGTCCGTAATCCCTAGACCTGCTCGAAATCTGGATTAGTCAACCCATACAAGTTCGGATGCCTTTAGCAAAAAAAAAAATAAATAAGAGCTTTTGTAGAAAATTAGTAGGCATCAAAATGGACTATTTAAACAACAAATCGCTTACATCCAAAAAAAAAAAACAACAACAAATCGCTTAGTGTAGACATTGGGCCACACTATAATTAATCTAGTGTTAAAGAAAGCCCAATATAAATAAAGAATTGTTTAAATTAAAGAATGAGGAAGGTTGCAAAGGCCCATATTTCATGGACTCTTTATTTTTAAATCAAGAAATTTAAGCCCATATCTCAATAGACCGGAGCGTAATTATCCATGACGTTTTTATATAAAAATATTGGTTGGCAACCAACCCCGGTTGGCCCAAGCGGAATAGAAGCTTGCTTCCCATCCACAAGATCTCGAGTTTTCAAACCTTGCCTCTAGAGAGATAGGTGTAAGGAGAACACTTGAAGTGGCTGGACGGACTACCGGACACGAATAAATTATAAAAAATATTGGCATTTTTTTTTAATTTTTCTTTATTTTGTATGTGTCATTTCATGGTTGTGTAGCCAGAGGAAAGAACATTCAAATACTTTCATAGTATAAAAAATGCAGTATTCTAACCCAAGAAGTACTTAAGCTGTTAAGGAGGTTAAAATTTTTTGTCAAAGCTTACCACTAATACTTATATAACTTTAATAAAAATCAATCTTAATATATACAAAATTTGGTGTCGTCTATAATTCGAATTCATTCAAAATAACTCTTGTCATGAGAAAAAATACATTATTTTTACTTCCCATACTTTTTCTTTTTCTTTTTTTCCAAATCATAACTTTTATCACATCTCACCTTAAAAATGGTATTATAATGCATTTCAACTATTTTGTTGTATAATTTTGGAAGTCAATTGTAAGATTTATTCCAAATTAATTAATAAGGATATTAAATTAACAAAATTATCCTACACATTTTAAAAATTACTTGGGAAGTACTATATATGTATATATATATATATATATATATATATATAGCAGTATTAGTATATTGTTTGGGAGAGCTGTCCTTAAATTATTAAAATTTAATTGTAAGATTGGATCATGCAGAATGAAGAGAAGGAGCTTGAGGTTGAGGGAAGAAGAAAGAAGGAGATATATACATATATATTATATAAATAAAACACAGTAGCAGAGGTCTCGTGCAGAGAGACTCAATCCCGAGATCTTCTCACATGACAGCAGGGTGTTAATTAGGTCAGTGGAAAAAAAAAAAAAAATGTAGTAGTAGTATAATCCCAGTGGTTGAGAGCGTGCGAATATTCGATAAATTTTTTTTGGTACAAATTAACTATCTTCCTCAATCATTTAACTAATCAAATCATTTTCTCTTTTTAATAAGTCTTTGCATGTGACATAAGCTTCGTATAACTCGTGCTCTTGTCCCAAAACACACTACTTCCACATTATTTTATAACCAAAATGCAATCTTCTATATCCCTACCATTATATATATATGTTTCATAGTATTCGAAAATTTGCAAATTTGATTTTTCCTTGTAAAAGACCATAGGGTAGATGTTTCATGTCTGTCTGTCCACATATGCATACACATATAAACATATATGTTGCATGTGTTTGTGATAAAAGGGGGAGAAGCTTGATCAAGATTTGATTGTAGGTAAATTACGGGTGTACTTAAACATAATTCCTACAACACATTACACTATTTTAAATATATATATATATATATATATATATATATATATATATATATTAATGTTAATTTTTAGATTTAAAAGATTAACAGATCCTAAAGATTTTGGGGTCAGTTTGTTTTGAAATAATGATTAATTTGTGTTTTAGTCTATTATTCTTATCTTATATATTTTAGTTATCAAACTCTATGTCTATCTTTTACTATTCATTACTAACCACAAATTTTCATTTCACACCAAAATTTGCAACTTTTCCTTCTTGTTTTTTTTTTTTAATTTTATAAATCTATTTAACTTAATATATTAAAAAAAAAATAATGTGCATTTATTGATTTATTTTAATATATTTATATTTATTATCTTATAGCTTTTATATATTAGAAAAAATAGCAGTTATTTTACTTTTCACATTAAAAAATTAAGATATATTTATTAATATTTTTTCTTCATATCTTTATAATTAATATTTTATAATTTGCACTTATTATAATACCTTATTTAAGTAAAAATATGACATGGAATAGAAATATGAGATCAAATAATCAATGATAAGATGCTTATATTACTCATAGTTACATCACAAACTTACAAGCTCAAATTAAATGATAGTTTAATTTGAAAATACGAATGGAGTATATATAACAATCTACACTCTTTTTTATGAACTCTAATATGATATCTCGTCTCATATCAAAATCATAAGTGAATATGTAATGGTAATGAGCCTAGGTACTTATAGTTAACTTGAGTATCATTTTGGTACAATTAGAACAATATCAAGTAGTTAATTGTAAGTATTACCAAGTTTATAGTCGAAGCAAACTCGTGCTTTGACACCTAATTATTATTATTATTATTTTTTTATGGGTTGAAATTTCAATTTCCAATTATTAATATACTCAACAAACTAACTCACCTCTCTCGATACATATATATATATATATATATATATATATATATATATATATATATGGATGGCATTAGTAAAGTTGGTAGAATAAGGGGACGTTGGGAATAGGTACATACATACATAGAAAGAAATGAGGGTTGTGGGTGTGGGCTTGATTTAATCCAGGTTATTCTTGAAAGTACCAAAGGGGGATGCGTTCCGATCACGTGCCATGTGGCATTACACATCAGAATTGTTTTTCCAACCTTATTTTTATAATACTTTTTCAACGTTAGAATTTGCCTTCTCTGATCAAAAACTACTATTTAAAATGAGACAAGAAGATCTCCGACTCATGTGACATGACTCCAAACAATAATGATCATACTTCAATCTTAAATTCCAAATTTCCCAATTTCTTGCTTTAGTCAATGTTGTGAAGGTAAATTGGTATAAATAGTCCCCAAACTATGAATGTTTGGTGATATTGATCCCCAAACTTTTTTTTTTGTGGGATTGGTCCCCAAATTATAAAAAAATTGTGACATTGGTCATTCTGTTAAAAATTTGTTAAATCAACATTAGTTTAAAAAAAAAAAACTTCATGGGCATTTATGTCATTATACTATTTAAATATAAGGCAAATTGGTATAAATAGTCCCCAAACTATAAACTTTTGGTGATATTGGTCCCCAAATTATTTTTTTGGTGGGATTGGTCCCCAAACTATGAAAATTGTGATATTGGTCATTCTATTAAAAATTATATTAAATCACAAATTAAGTTTTAAAAAATAAATTAAATAATAGTAGAGTTTGTAAACTTTAATTTATTGACATTCTTCAAGATTTTTTCTTTGAATAAGATTTTTTTTTTGTAAAATGTTGAAATTGTTATCATATAAAACTTTTGACTATTTTTTCTACTCTAATTTCATCTAAAAATCCAAAAAAAAAAAAAAAGACAAATATACTTTTACAAAGCACAAAATAAGAAATAAAATAAGAAAAATTTATATAAAATATATAATATATAATTTATTCCAGTAATCTGCAATAAAATTTTAGAAAATGTAAATAATGTTTATTTTGTGTATTTCCTTCTTTTTTCTTTTGTTGATATTTTGAGTTATAAAAATGATTTTTAATAACTATCAATGATTTACGCATTAATATTTTGGGCATAAAAATAATATATTAATTGTTTATATTTTTTAAAAATAATATATGTTATTAAATTTTTTTTTTAAACTTAACTTGTGATTTAATATAATTTTTAATGAAAGGACCAATATCACAATTTTTTCATAGTTTGGGGACCAATCCCACCAAAAAAATATTTTGGGGACCAATGTCACCAAAAGTCTATAGTTTGGGGACTATTTATACCAATTTTCCTTATATTTAAATAGTGTAATGACATAAATGCTCATGCAGTTTTTTTTTTTTTTTACTTAGTGATTTAACGTAATTTTTTTCAGAATGACCAATGTCACAATTTTTTTATAGTTTGGGGACCAATCCCACCAAAAAAATAGTTTGGGGACCAATCCCACCAAAAAAATAGTTTGGGGACCAATGTCACCAAACCTTCATAGTTTGTGGACTATTTATACCAATTTGCCATGTTGTGAATAGTGAGGGGGGAAATGAAAAAAAAGAAAAGAAAAGAAAATTCTCTCTTTGATCCTCTTAAATGTTTTTTTTTTTCCAAAATCTGTTAATATTTAATTATTTTGGCACTATCTATTAAATTTAAAATGTTTATTATTATTATATAAGATTATAATTTTTTTAAAAAAGATATAAGATTATAATTAAATATATTTATTTTATTAAATTTTAAATTTAATATATCTAAAAGACACCAAAATAATTGTGTCTTAAGAGGGTAAAACCATGAAATAACAAAAAGGGCTTTTAAATTTAATAAATGTACCAATTATATGCAAAAAAAACTGAGATATTAACAATTTTAAAAAAAAAAAAATAGATAAAAGATCAATTTTAAAATTAATACAAAAAATTATAAATATTTAGATAATTGAAACAGGAAATATTTTTCTCCAAAAATTTGATATTTTTCTTTAAACAAAATCAAATTAAAGATCTTCTAGTTAATTTTAATATTTTATTTTCATCAATCAAAAGTTATTTTCTCAAAACACTAGAGTAATATTTAATAATAGGTAGTAGCAAAGGAGACATCAAACTAAGTCATTGGTTTGGCACAGTAGGCAAATACATTGTAAATATTATATGAGCAAATTGATATAAATAGTCCCCAAACTATGAAGGTTTGGTGACATTGGTTCTCAAACTATTTTTTTGGTGGGATTGGTCCCCAAACTATAAAAAATTGTGACATTGGTCTTTCCGTTAAAAATTCCGTTAAATCACCGTTAAGTTTAAAAAAAAAAAAAAAAACTTCATGGGCATTTATGTCATTACACTATTTAAATATAAGGCAAATTGGTATAAATAGTCCCCAAACTATAGACTTTTGGTGACATTGGTCCCCAAATTATTTTTTTTGTGGGATTGGTCCCCAAACTATGAAAAAATTGTGATATTGGTCCTTTCATTAAAAATTAAATTAAATCACAAGTTAAGTTTTAAAAAAAATTTAATAACATATATCATTTTTAAAAAATATAAACAATTAATATATTATTTTTATGCCCAAAATATTAATGTGTAAATCATTGATAATTATTAAAAATCAATTTTATAACTCAAAATATCAACAAAAGAAAAAAAAAAAAAATACACAAAATAAACATTATTTTATATTTTTTAAAACTTTATTCTGATTATTGGAATAAATTATATATTATTTTGTGCTAACATTTATTTCAGTAATTGATATATAATTTACAAACTCTACTATTGATATATAATTTACAAATTGATATATAATTTACAAACTCTACTATTATTTTTTTTTTTAAACTTAACTTGTGATTTAATATAATTTTTAATTGAATGACCAATATCACAATTTTTGGCCAATAATTTGGGGACCAATGTCACCAAAAGTCTATAGTTTGGGGATTATTTATACCAATTTGCCTTATATTTAAATAGTGTAATGACATAAATGTCCATGAAGTTTTTTTTTTTTAAAACTTAACGGTGATTTAACGGAATTTTTAACGAAATGACTAATGTCACAATTTTTTTATAGTTTAGGGACCAATCCTACCAAAAAAATAGTTTGGAGACTAATATCACCAAACCTTCATAATTTGGGTACTATTTATACAAATTTACCTATTATATGAGATTAAATATTTAAAATTCATATAAACGTAATATAAGAATTAAGGTTATAAAAGTGATGACTCACAAAAGAGACACCAAACTTGATGCACCTAAATGCTAGGACAAGCATGGTGACTCCTTGAATATATATATATATATATATATATATATATATATATATATTATATATATATATATATATTATTTGCTGGGTACTCCTTGAATATTTTTTTTTTTTTTGATGGATAGGTACTCCTTGAATATTTATTACCATTATTCTTTCTTCTTTAATTTTGACCAACAAATACATAAAAATGATGAGACATGCTTTTGGGATTACTCATTCTCCCCGGACTTCACACACCTTGGAAAACCACCCCTGAAATCAAATACAAACGTTCATTTTTCCCCCTTTTCTTATATATATATATATATATATATATATATATATATTATTTGGTACACTTCGCTCCCATGTGTGAAGTGTACCAAAAATAAGTTAAAAATTATATACAAAACATTGATTATATATTTTATTGAGTTTAAAGTTTATAAATATATACATAATATATATTTGTACTAACTACTAAATTAATATTATAAAATTATTAAATCATATCATAAAAAAAAATCATATCTCTAACATTAACAAATAAAATAATTTAAAAGTTAGAAATAATTAAGAGATAATTATTTTTATTAAAGATGATATTCTAAAAGTTATAATAAATAATAAATTAATTAAAGTTAAAAATATTAATATAAAAAGAATAAAATGTTGAAAATATAAATAATAAAGAAAAACAACTAAGAGTGGCAAAAAAACAATTATTTTAATCTTAAAAAATATATAATTGGTTACAAATTATAAAAAAAATAAAATTTAAATAAAAATGTTTAAAAATAATATTAAAAAATATATAAACTTAAGAGAAAATGTAGTAAAAAGTTAATAAATTTTAATAAAAAAAGTCAATAAAAAAATTAAAATTTATTAATCATTAATTGAGAATTAAAAGATAAAAAAGTCTAAAAGTTTAATTTAATTACAATAATACCAATAAAATAAAAAGTTATTAAGCATTAATTGAAAGTAAGAAATTAAAAAAAAAAAAAGTTTAACTTAATTACATGGATGTCATTAGAAACTTGTAATCTTATATAAATAGATATATATTCAACCAAATTTATTTATTTTTTAATATTTTATAATACTTAATGTTTTACTAATATTTTTTTAAGGAATAAAAAAATTATATTATATTTTAACCTTTTAATTTTTTTTAAATCTTAGTTTTAGAATCTTTTAATCATATATATATATATATATATATAATATATATATTCTCAAAGTGGTGCAATTTCATTAAATAGAGAATCTTTTAATCATATAAAAACTTAATCAATACTACTAATAATAAAGAATAATTTTCATTGTTCCCATTAAACAGTTGGTTTTCTAAAAAAAATTAGAATATATGTCAAAGTATGATAAATTAACATGTTATAAGAGTGAGATATTGAGTCTAAATCCTTGCTATTATTTTTATTTATGAATTACTAGGTAATTATTTGAAGAATTTAAGATATATTTATTAAAAAATTTCTTTTCACACTCATATAATTAATATTTTATACCTAATACTTATTAATTATTTTTATAAAAAAATAAAGTTAGAGGATATACTAATTTTTTCAACTAAATATATATAATTTTTTGTATATATTTGATAATATAATCCTTGATATAAAGAGGGCAACATCGTATAGGTAACATCACAATGATTATTGTCCATTTTAGCTCACTTCGGATAAGTTTCACAGATTTAAAATGTGTCATTGAAATAAAGAGCTTTAAACATTTTATTTAATAACTGACTTCGTGTAATTACAATCTTAAATATTTTTTATATTAATTATTGAAAAAAAAATTAATACCAACAAGTATAATTTTATATTTAAAAAAAGGATAATCGAAACCCGGGGCAGAGATGCGACTAAGTGTAGTTCCCAAGACACTTACCCAAAAAAAAAAGTGTAGTTCCCAAGACGTTAGTGTAGTTTTGCTATGTCTTGGAAACTCCCAATTTATTTTCTTCTTCAAACTCTCATATCTCGTTGACGACCTCTTCTTCTTCTCCTTATGTTAAAAACATCTCCAAATATTATTGATACCTCGAGCTCCTCCTATACTCTAGGGATTTGGTGTTCCTCAAGTTCAAAATTCAACTTCAACAACAAAAAAAAAAATTAATCACTAGAATTGAAAATTAAAGTAACCTAAATTTTGTGTATTTTTTTTTTGTAATAATATATAATCCTCATTTTAATATATACTTATAATTATTACAAATTGTCATTTGTTTAACCTTCTGAAATTCAATAGTTATTTTTAGCTACAACTAATATAAAAATGAGTGTCTTAAACTTTTTTTTCTGAGAAAAACTCTATAATAACAGTTAATATATATGTACAATATTCAAACTCATGATTTTACTTGAAGAATCAAACTCTTTTCAATTGGTAAGAGGACTCCTAAAATTTCTCCTCGGGACGGATGGTCGAAGGTTCAAATCCCCTGTTGTGGTTAACGCCACGTTAAAAAGCTTTGAGTTAGGCTCTCACCCTCGAATAAGAGTTAGACTCTGTGAGAACCCCCCATTGAATCGAATTAGTTGTCCCGTATGGGTTTAAATATCGATGCTTAAAAAAAAATAAAAACTCTTCAGTTAATTGCATCAATAGGTTTTGGTAGTATTAGGTTTTGAAGTGCGTGTGGTAGTATTAGGTTTTGACAAAATAGATGGAGAGGGCTAAAAGTTTTATTATTATTATTATTATGTATATGAGCGTCCATTATTGACCAGCAGCCTGGCTATAGGTATTCTATGCATGCTCTCTCTTACACATTGTTTCAAGAGAGAGAGTGAGACAGAGAGAGATTTCACTATATATTTTGATGGGAACTGAAGAATATATATAGTCTATGAAAAATAGGGTGGCTTGAAATTTTCCAAGAACAGTAGCTTTGCTTAGTTAGACATTCCATGCGTTTTCTTATCATTTTTGTGACTCATCAATATTCAACAGTACACACCGATAACAATAAGGTGTAACTACACCTTGCTTAACATTTATCCAAAAAAAAAAAACAAAAAAAAAACTACACCTTGCTTAAATATTTCACTTCGACTCATAATTGTGGGGTTTGCTTCTTTCTCATCTAACATCGGATTAAAAAGGAAAAGAGAGAAAAAGATTTCTCTTATAAAAGATGGTGAATTTTCTTCGGTTAAATGTACCATTGAGCATCATATGCATCAATTTGAAAGAGTTTTAGGAATTAGTTATTCTTAACTCTATGTAAAATTTCTATTGGGTGAAGGAGTATTCTTAATGTGTATTTTAGGGTTAGGTGTGAAAAAAAAAATTGTGTAATTGTAACAATTTTTTACATAGTGCATTTTATTCTTTGGTTGCCCTGTTGGTTTTTCTCCTGATTTTGAGAGTTTTTCACATTAAATTTTTTGTGTTGTTATTTTCTCTATGTTTGTCTTTCTTGAATTAATCCTATAAGAGAATTTGAGTGTTTAAATTTTTACAATAATAATGATAAAATTAGTAAATATATATACCTTTAAAAGATTCATCTAAAAGAATATATATATATATATATATAATATATATAAAAAAATATATAGTCAAGTAATAACTTGATTAAGTACTTTACTTATAATTAAGAAGTTAAGTGTTTAAGTCATAATAATGATAAAATATCGCAAGTAGAGATATATCTTTAAAAGAATATATATATTTTTTAATTTAGTTAAATAAAAAATTAGTTTAGTTGATAGTTATCTCGGTTATAACTCGATAAATTATGAATTTGTGTTTTAAGTGTTTCAAAAAAAGATTCAACGGTAACATAATGGCCATTATATCATCATTTAATTGTAGTAATGTACCAAAATAGGGCAAGTTTTGTTAGATGGATATGTCTCCAAATCTCTATACAATATCTTTGGATATAATTACGGGAATAAGACACTTGATGGCGGTGATACTACTCCAACTACTATATATATATATATATATAGTATGTGTACTAACTTTTGGATTATTATTATCAAATTTGATCATCAAAACACTTTAGGTCCCAACACAAAATTCATTATTTCTAGTTTTCATAAAAAATTATAATTATTAGCTATTGGTACAATTTTATTTTTCCTCCCCAATTTCATGTGTTTCACTAAGTGAAACATCATAACACAACCTCCATTTTTAATGGTGGGGGGGAGGGGTACCATGTACTATAAGTGATGTTACAATTAATATTGCTGATAATGTTTTCTTGCCAAAGTTTCTAGCTGCCTGCCTGGCTGATAATAACGTCTTGTACTACTACTATATGTTTGTCTATCTTCAAACTAATACTTCATCCATTTCTTGTAACTTAAACTTCTCCCATATCTATATATATGAAAAATAACTCTATATTTGATTATATTTAAACGTATTTTCGTCAATAATATCTTCTTTTAAAAAAAAAATGGTTAATAAAATTCTTTCAATGTGCACAAGGTAAAAAAAGAATAAAATATTAAATTCGTTAAAGAAACTCTATAAATTAGATAATTTTCCTATGAACGTACATAGATACATATGCACTTTATAATTCGATAATCGTCAAGATGTGATTTTTTATGAAAGAATATTGAGATTCTTTGGATACAGTTCAAACTAATTCAAATTAATGACAACATTTATTCTTACTTGACTTTATATTAATATTTAAAGTTTCTTTACGGAAACCAGAGGCATGTGGTGGAGCGGTAGTGGCTCCTCCTCCCTTAACCCATGATCTAGGTTTCAAATATTGGCTTGGAGTATAGAAAAATATTAAATTCTCCCGATCAGCTGTCTCACCCAATGATTTGCATACAAATTAGCGAGCGGGATTAGTCTATTTTTTTCATCAAGCTAATAATGCTAAAAAAATATTTTATAATAAAAAAAAAAAAATCGGTGGTGTGCATGCCATGCATGCAATTTGGCTCCATAAATTTGAAACATGTAGCAAAAATTGTTGTACCAAGTTCTAACGCGTGTTTGGAAGAATTAATATAAGTGCATACTGTATACCTAACTCACATTATTGCCTTCTTCATTTTTCACCTTTTTATATTTTTTTAAAAACAAAGTATAATAAATTTGGTGGGGTTTGTTTTTCCAGAAAATAAAATATCATTTTTATCTTTTCCGTTAAAACTTCCGCCTTCCTATAATAATAATAAAAAAAAAATGTATTTCTAAATAATACTTAAAGTCACGAGTTTGTTCAAGCCCTTGGTTTCACACAATAAGAAAGCGCATTGTGAATGCTACAAGAGGTCGAGAGTTTGACACTCATTGTAAATTGTTAAGAGCAAGGGTGAGGTCTTCCCCTGAATAATAGTTGGATCATGCTAAAGTAACTCCGATCAAATCTAGATTAGTTAGAGTCGTAATGATTCCAAATGTTAGATGATCTAACAAAAAAGTCACACACTTGTTATAAATGTTATATAACAATCAAGTTGAGACTTTTTTTCAACTATGTTAATACAATTCAAATTAAATATTTAATGATTTAGTCAAAATAATAATAATTATTAATTTTGGAACTACTCAAATATACCTTAGAGGAGGGATGATTTTATATTTGTGATTTTGTTTTTTTTAAGAACACATAACAGAACTTTCTAGCAAGTATATTAATGCAATCACCTAAGCGGATGGGATCGACAAAGGTACCAACAATAGGGTACGTTGGTATTTATTTCAAACAAAGGATATATATATATATATATATATATATATATATATTTCATTGCACTATGAAGAAGATTACACCTGTACATGAATTCTGGTAATTTATGGTCAAAAGTATGTAAAATATTTTTTCCACTATATATATTAAAAAAAAGAAAAAGGATAGTACTACCAGCTAAGTACATAGTACTATCTAATTACTAGAACTAGTAGTAATAGTATTTTCAACTTAAATGTTTATCAATAAAAGTTGCAGCATTAAATAGACAATAATAAATTCACTTCTTCTTCTTCTTCTTTTTTCCCCCTTATTAAGACAACAACATTAGGAGATTCAAAAACTATATTAATTACTTAAAAGTATTTTTCAAATTTTCATATAAAAAAATTTATTTACTTATTTTATAAGGTAAAAATAGTTTTTTTTTTTTTTCTAAATTTGTAATTTCAAGATTTTGTTTCATACATTAATTGAATTTGTTACCGGTTAATTTCATCTACTTATTAATTGCTCTTATTAGAAAATAATAATAATAATAATAATTTATTCTTTTAAACAAAAAAGACATATTTAAGGATTTTTTTTTTACTTATCAAATTAAAAAATTAAAGGGCATTTAGTAATATTATATCACTCAGTAATATTATACATTTTTTGCATTTTTCTTAAATTGTGTAGTTTTTTATTTGTGATATTAAAATTTTTACTTATTTTTACTTATTTTAAAATTTCCATGTTTACATTTTAATAATAATAAAAATAATTGTGACAAATTTCTTTCTTTTTGCGCTCTTTTGATTTATTAGTCGTACCCGATATATACCTGTCTGGCAAACAAAAGAAGAAGAAAAAAAAGTGGTTGAGTGAGGTCGGGACATGAGTTGGGAAAGAGTAGAAATTATGAGTATAATTTATGAATGATGAATCCAACGGGGATTTTGGGGAAAAGAAAAGGAAGGAAAAAATCATGAGAAAAGAAGGACAAATGACAAATGTGGGTGGGGACGAAGAATTTAAAGTGAAAAAAAGGGGGAAATGAAAAAAAAGAAAAGAAAAGAAAATTCTCTCTTTGATCCTCTTAAATGTTTTTTTTTTTCCAAAATCTGTTAATATTTAATTATTTTGGCACTATCTATTAAATTTAAAATGTTTATTATTATTATATAAGATTATAATTTTTTTAAAAAAGATATAAGATTATAATTAAATATATTTATTTTATTAAATTTTAAATTTAATATATCTAAAAGACACCAAAATAATTGTGTCTTAAGAGGGTAAAACCATGAAATAACAAAAAGGGCTTTTAAATTTAATAAATGTACCAATTATATGCAAAAAAAAACTGAGATATTAACAATTTTAAAAAAAAAAAATAGATAAAAGATCAATTTTAAAATTAATACAAAAAATTATAAATATTTAGATAATTGAAACAGGAAATATTTTTCTCCAAAAATTTGATATTTTTCTTTAAACAAAATCAAATTAAAGATCTTCTAGTTAATTTTAATATTTTATTTTCATCAATCAAAAGTTATTTTCTCAAAACACTAGAGTAATATTTAATAATAGGTAGTAGCAAAGGAGACATCAAACTAAGTCATTGGTTTGGCACAGTAGGCAAATACATTGTAAATATTATATGAGCAAATTGATATAAATAGTCCCCAAACTATGAAGGTTTGGTGACATTGGTTCTCAAACTATTTTTTTGGTGGGATTGGTCCCCAAACTATAAAAAAATTGTGACATTGGTCTTTCCGTTAAACTATCACCGTTAAGTTAAAAAAAAAAAAAAACTTCATGGGCATTTATGTCATTACACTATTTAAATATAAGGCAAATTGGTATAAATAGTCCCCAAACTATAGACTTTTGGTGACATTGGTCCCCAAATTATTTTTTTGGTGGGATTGGTCCCCAAACTATGAAAAAATTGTGATATTGGTCCTTTCATTAAAAATTAAATTAAATCACAAGTTAAGTTTTAAAAAAAAATTTAATAACATATATCATTTTTAAAAAATATAAACAATTAATATATTATTTTTATGCCCAAAATATTAATGTGTAAATCATTGATAATTATTAAAAATCAATTTTATAACTCAAAATATCAACAAAAGAAAAAAAAAAGAAATACACAAAATAAACATTATTTTATATTTTTTAAAACTTTATTACAGATTATTGGAATAAATTATATATTATTTTGTGCTAACATTTATTTCAGTAATTGATATATAATTTACAAACTCTACTATTGATATATAATTTACAAATTGATATATAATTTACAAACTCTACTATTATTTTTTTTTTTTAAACTTAACTTGTGATTTAATATAATTTTTAATTGAATGACCAATATCACAATTTTTGGCCAATAATTTGGGGACCAATGTCACCAAAAGTCTATAGTTTGGGGACTATTTATACCAATTTGCCTTATATTTAAATAGTGTAATGACATAAATGTCCATGAAGTTTTTTTTTTTTAAAACTTAACGGTGATTTAACGGAATTTTTAACGGAATGACTAATGTCACAATTTTTTTATAGTTTAGGGACCAATCCTACCAAAAAAATAGTTTGGAGACTAATATCACCAAACCTTCATAATTTGGGTACTATTTATACAAATTTACCTATTATATGAGATTAAATATTTAAAATTCATATAAACGTAATATAAGAATTAAGGTTATAAAAGTGATGACTCACAAAAGAGACACCAAACTTGATGCACCTAAATGCTAGGACAAGCATGGTGACTCCTTGAATATATATATATATATATATATATATATATATATATATATATATTATTGCTGGGTACTCCTTGAATATTTTTTTTTTTTTTGGATAGGTACTCCTTGAATATTTATTACCATTATTCTTTCTTCTTTAATTTTGACCAACAAATACATAAAAATGATGAGACATGCTTTTGGGATTACTCATTCTCCCCGGACTTCACACACCTTGGAAAACCACCCCTGAAATCAAATACAAACGTTCATTTTTCCCCCTTTTTTTATATATATATATATATATATATATATATATATACTATTGGTACACTTCGCTCCCATGTGTGAAGTGTACCAAAAATAAGTTAAAAATTATATACAAAATATTGATTATATATTTTATTGAGTTTAAAGTTTATAAATATATACATAATATATATTTGTACTAACTACTAAATTAATATTATAAAATTATTAAATCATATCATAAAAAAAAATCATATCTCTAACATTAACAAATAAAATAATTTAAAAGTTAGAAATAATTAAGAGATAATTATTTTTATTAAAGATGATATTCTAAAAGTTATAATAAATAATAAATTAATTAAAGTTAAAAATATTAATATAAAAAGAATAAAATGTTGAAAATATAAATAATAAAGAAAAACAACTAAGAGTGGCAAAAAAACAATTATTTTAATCTTAAAAAATATATAATTGGTTACAAATTATAAAAAAAATAAAATTTAAATAAAAATGTTTAAAAATAATATTAAAAAATATATAAACTTAAGAGAAAATGTAGTAAAAAGTTAATAAATTTTAATAAAAAAAGTCAATAAAAAAATTAAAATTTATTAATCATTAATTGAGAATTAAAAGATAAAAAAGTCTAAAAGTTTAATTTAATTACAATAATACCAATAAAATAAAAAGTTATTAAGCATTAATTGAAAGTAAGAAATTAAAAAAAAAAAAAGTTTAACTTAATTACATGGATGTCATTAGAAACTTGTAATCTTATATAAATAGATATATATTCAACCAAATTTATTTATTTTTTAATATTTTATAATACTTAATGTTTTACTAATATTTTTTTAAGGAATAAAAAAATTATATTATATTTTAACCTTTTAATTTTTTTTTAAATCTTAGTTTTAGAATCTTTTAATCATATATATATATATATATATAATATATATATTCTCAAAGTGGTGCAATTTCATTAAATAGAGAATCTTTTAATCATATAAAAACTTAATCAATACTACTAATAATAAAGAATAATTTTCATTGTTCCCATTAAACAGTTGGTTTTCTAAAAAAAATTAGAATATATGTCAAAGTATGATAAATTAACATGTTATAAGAGTGAGATATTGAGTCTAAATCCTTGCTATTATTTTTATTTATGAATTACTAGGTAATTATTTGAAGAATTTAAGATATATTTATTAAAAAATTTCTTTTCACACTCATATAATTAATATTTTATACCTAATACTTATTAATTATTTTTATAAAAAAATAAAGTTAGAGGATATACTAATTTTTTCAACTAAATATATATAATTTTTTGTATATATTTGATAATATAATCCTTGATATAAAGAGGGCAACATCGTATAGGTAACATCACAATGATTATTGTCCATTTTAGCTCACTTCAGATAAGTTTCACAGATTTAAAATGTGTCATTGAAATAAAGAGCTTTAAACATTTTATTTAATAACTGACTTCGTGTAATTACAATCTTAAATATTTTTTATATTAATTATTGAAAAAAAAATTAATACCAACAAGTATAATTTTATATTTAAAAAAAGGATAATCGAAACCCGGGGCAGAGATGCGACTAAGTGTAGTTCCCAAGACACTTACCAAAAAAAGTGTAGTTCCCAAGACGTTAGTGTAGTTTTGCTATGTCTTGGAAACTCCCAATTTATTTTCTTCTTCAAACTCTCATATCTCGTTGACGACCTCTTCTTCTTCTCCTTATGTTAAAAACATCTCCAAATATTATTGATACCTCGAGCTCCTCCTATACTCTAGGGATTTGGTGTTCCTCAAGTTCAAAATTCAACTTCAACAACAAAAAAAAAAATTAATCACTAGAATTGAAAATTAAAGTAACCTAAATTTTGTGTATTTTTTTTTTGTAATAATATATAATCCTCATTTTAATATATACTTATAATTATTACAAATTGTCATTTGTTTAACCTTCTGAAATTCAATAGTTATTTTTAGCTACAACTAATATAAAAATGAGTGTCTTAAACTTTTTTTTCTGAGAAAAACTCTATAATAACAGTTAATATATATGTACAATATTCAAACTCATGATTTTACTTGAAGAATCAAACTCTTTTCAATTGGTAAGAGGACTCCTAAAATTTCTCCTCGGGACGGATGGTCGAGGGTTCAAATCCCCTGTTGTGGTTAACGCCACGTTAAAAAGCTTTGAGTTAGGCTCTCACCCTCGAATAAGAGTTAGACTCTGTGAGAACACCCCAGATTGAATCTGAATTAGTTGTCCCGTATGGGTTTAAATATCGGATGCTTAAAAAAAAAATAAAAACTCTTCAGTTAATTGCATCAATAGGTTTTGGTAGTATTAGGTTTTGAAGTGCGTGTGGTAGTATTAGGTTTTGACAAAATAGATGGAGAGGGCTAAAAGTTTTATTATTATTATTATTATGTATATGAGCGTCCATTATTGACCAGCAGCCTGGCTATAGGTATTCTATGCATGCTCTCTCTTACACATTGTTTCAAGAGAGAGAGTGAGACAGAGAGAGATTTCACTATATATTTTGATGGGAACTGAAGAATATATATAGTCTATGAAAAATAGGGTGGCTTGAAATTTTCCAAGAACAGTAGCTTTGCTTAGTTAGACATTCCATGCGTTTTCTTATCATTTTTGTGACTCATCAATATTCAACAGTACACACCGATAACAATAAGGTGTAACTACACCTTGCTTAACATTTATCCAAAAAAAAAAAACAAAAAAAAAACTACACCTTGCTTAAATATTTCACTTCGACTCATAATTGTGGGGTTTGCTTCTTTCTCATCTAACATCGGATTAAAAGGGAAAAGAGAGAAAAAGATTTCTCTTATAAAAGATGGTGAATTTTCCTTGGTTAAATGTACCATTGAGCATCATATGCATCAATTTGAAAGAGTTTTAGGAATTAGTTATTCTTAACTCTATGTAAAATTTCTATTGGGTGAAGGAGTATTCTTAATGTGTATTTTAGGGTTAGGTGTGAAAAAAAAAAATTGTGTAATTGTAACAATTTTTTACATAGTGCATTTTATTCTTTGGTTGCCCTGTTGGTTTTTCTCCTGATTTTGAGAGTTTTTCACATTAAATTTTTTGTGTTGTTATTTTCTCTATGTTTGTCTTTCTTGAATTAATCCTATAAGAGAATTTGAGTGTTTAAATTTTTACAATAATAATGATAAAATTAGTAAATATATATACCTTTAAAAGATTCATCTAAAAGAATATATATATATATATATATAAAATATATATAATAGTCAAGTAATAACTTGATTAAGTACTTTACTTATAATTAAGAAGTTAAGTGTTTAAGTCATAATAATGATAAAATATCGCAAGTAGAGATATATCTTTAAAAGAATATATATATTTTTTAATTTAGTTAAATAAAAAATAGTTTAGTTGATAGTTATCTCAGTTATAACTCGATAAATTATGAATTTGTGTTTTAAGTGTTTCAAAAAAAGATTCAACGGTAACATAATGGCCATTATATCATCATTTAATTGTAGTAATGTACCAAAATAGGGCAAGTTTTGTTAGATGGATATGTCTCCAAATCTCTATACAATATCTTTGGATATAATTACGGGAATAAGACACTTGATGGCGGTGATACTACTCCAACTACTATATATATATATATATATGTATGTGTACTAACTTTTGGATTATTATTATCAAATTTGATCATCAAAACACTTTAGGTCCCAACACAAAATTCATTATTTCTAGTTTTCATAAAAAATTATAATTATTAGCTATTGGTACAATTTTATTTTTCCTCCCCAATTTCATGTGTTTCACTAAGTGAAACATCATAACACAACCTCCATTTTTAATGGTGGGGGGGAGGGGTACCATGTACTATAAGTGATGTTACAATTAATATTGCTGATAATGTTTTCTTGCCAAAGTTTCTAGCTGCCTGCCTGGCTGATAATAACGTCTTGTACTACTACTATATGTTTGTCTATCTTCAAACTAATACTTCATCCATTTCTTGTAACTTAAACTTCTCCCATATCTATATATATGAAAAATAACTCTATATTTGATTATATTTAAACGTATTTTCGTCAATAATATCTTCTTTTAAAAAAAAATTGGTTAATAAAATTCTTTCAATGTGCACAAGGTAAAAAAAGAATAAAATATTAAATTCGTTAAAGAAACTCTATAAATTAGATAATTTTCCTATGAACGTACATAGATACATATGCACTTTATAATTCGATAATCGTCAAGATGTGATTTTTTATGAAAGAATATTGAGATTCTTTGGATACGGTTCAAACTAATTCAAATTAATGACAACATTTATTCTTACTTGACTTTATATTAATATTTAAAGTTTCTTTACGGAAACCAGAGGCATGTGGTGGAGCGGTAGGGGCTCCTCCTCCCTTAACCCATGATCTAGGTTTCAAATATTGGCTTGAGTATAGAAAAATATTAAATTCTCCCGATCAACTGTCTCACCCAATGATTTGCATACAAATTAGCGAGCGGGATTAGTCTATTTTTTTCATCAAGCTAATAATGCTAAAAAAATATTTTTAATAAAAAAAAAAAAAAATCGGTGGTGTGCATGCCATGCATGCAATTTGGCTCCATAAATTTGAAACATGTAGCAAAAATTGTTGTACCAAGTTCTAACGCGTGTTTGGAAGAATTAATATAAGTGCATACTGTATACCTAACTCACATTATTGCCTTCTTCATTTTTCACCTTTTTATATTTTTTTAAAAACAAAGTATAATAAATTTGGTGGGGTATGTTTTTCCAGAAAATAAAATATCATTTTTATCTTTTCCGTTAAAACTTCCGCCTTCCTATAATAATAATAAAAAAAAGTGTATTTCTAAATAAAACTTAAAGTCACGAGTTTGTTCAAGCCCTTGGTTTCACACAATAAGAAAGCGCGTTGTGAATCTTACGAAGAGGTCGAGAGTTTGACACTCATTGTAAATTGTTAAGAGCAAGGGTGAGGTCTTCCCCTGAATAATAGTTGGATCATGCTAAAGTAACTCCGATCAAATCTAGATTAGTTAGAGTCGTAATGATTCCAAATGTTAGATGATCTAACAAAAAAGTCACACACTTGTTATAAATGTTATATAACAATCAAGTTGAGACTTTTTTTCAACTATGTTAATACAATTCAAATTAAATATTTAATGATTTAGTCAAAATAATAATAATTATTAATTTTGGAACTACTCAAATATACCTTAGAGGAGGGATGATTTTATATTTGTGATTTTGTTTTTTTTAAGAACACATAACAGAACTTTCTAGCAAGTATATTAATGCAATCACCTAAGCGGATGGGATCGACAAAGGTACCAACAATAGGGTACGTTGGTATTTATTTCAAACAAAGGATATATATATATATATATATATATATATAATTTCATTGCACTATGAAGAAGATTACACCTGTACATGAATTCTGGTAATTTATGGTCAAAAGTATGTAAAATATTTTTTCCACTATATATATTAAAAAAAAGAAAAAGGATAGTACTACCAGCTAAGTACATAGTACTATCTAATTACTAGAACTAGTAGTAATAGTATTTTCAACTTAAATGTTTATCAATAAAAGTTGCAGCATTAAATAGACAATAATAAATTCACTTCTTCTTCTTCTTCTTTTTTCCCCCCTTATTAAGACAACAACATTAGGAGATTCAAAAACTATATTAATTACTTAAAAGTATTTTTCAAATTTTCATATAAAAAAATTTATTTACTTATTTTATAAGGTAAAAATAGTTTTTTTTTTTTTCTAAATTTGTAATTTCAAGATTTTGTTTCATACATTAATTGAATTTGTTACCGGTTAATTTCATCTACTTATTAATTGCTCTTATTAGAAAATAATAATAATAATAATTTATTCTTTTAAACAAAAAAGACATATTTAAGGATTTTTTTTTTTACTTATCAAATTAAAAAATTAAAGGGCATTTAGTAATATTATATCACTCAGTAATATTATACATTTTTTGCATTTTTCTTAAATTGTGTAGTTTTTTATTTGTGATATTAAAATTTTTACTTATTTTTACTTATTTTAAAATTTCCATGTTTACATTTTAATAATAATAAAAATAATTGTGACAAATTTCTTTCTTTTTGCGCTCTTTTGATTTATTAGTCGTACCCGATATATACCTGTCTGGCAAACAAAAGAAGAAGAAAAAAAAGTGGTTGAGTGAGGTCGGGACATGAGTTGGGAAAGAGTAGAAATTATGAGTATAATTTATGAATGATGAATCCAACGGGGATTTTGGGGAAAAGAAAAGGAAGGAAAAAAATCATGAGAAAAGAAGGACAAATGACAAATGTGGGTGGGGACGAAGAATTTAAAGTGAAAAAAAAAAATGGAGAAATATAAAAACGGTGACGTAAGAAGTGAGTAAAGATCCAGCAAAAGGTTGGATAGCTCTCGGACACACTCCTGTCGGCCAAGAGGAAACGAAACCAGTCCTTCCTTCTCTTCTCAATCCAAAAACCCTCTCACTCATCACCCACTATTTTCCCGACCATTGCTTTTGTATATATCTCTCTCTCTATATATCTCTTTGCCCATACTAAAATTATATACATACACTCCACATACATAGTACCCACAAATATTTCCTTTTTTTTAATAATGACCTAATGTTTTAAACAAAAAAGATTATAGGAACTAGAAGTTAGCTTTTAGAGTCTTAGACGTACATTGGTTAATTTTGAGTTTAAATTAATTATGTTCAGTTGGACTATCAATATGATATTTCATCTCACATTAATAAAAAAATATAAAAATGTATTTGAAGATTTATGGTTAATGCGAGTTACCTTTTTGATACATTAAAAAAAAGGTTTAATGGTGGTGAGTACCTGATAATTAACCTAACTTTTGCTTAATATAATTTTATATATATATATATTGAGATTCTTTTTGCTAAAAACAAAAATAAAATAAATCATAAAGGTTAAAATAAATACGAAATTAGAGCAAATTAAGCAATGGCGAGTTTTGATGCCACGTTGGTTGGTATAATTTGTTTGGTAGAATTGCATAAAAAAGGAAGTAAACACATGAGAAAGAGTTTTTACAAAGAAATGTGTAGTGAAGTTTTAGTTGTAAATAATAATAATAATAATAAAAAGAAAAGAAGAGTGGTCCCGTTATTATGCATTTTAAGCTTTTTGTACAAAGTCCAAAGAATCCCTGGTTTTCTTATCCCGACCTCGCCTCAATACAAACCATTCCCATTTACTACTATTGGTTTTTTATTTATTATTTATTATTATTATTACTATTGTCTAACCTGAAATAAATTTAACCAAATTTTAAAACATTAAATGATATACTGAATAATTTTAAAAATTAATTAAATTTTGTCAAAATTAAAATAATTTTTTTTTAAAAAAAATCCAAAATAGTGGTAATATGGGGGAGATGGAAGAAGTGCATGGAATTGTGTGTGAATTAATGTCGTCTTTGTTTTGGGGGACCGTTTGGGTCCGGTGGTCGTGGCCCACACGTGGCAACCTACACCACCACACCTCTTTCCCCTGAAACGTCCTTATCACTACAACAACACTACTCCCTTCCTCCTTATCCTCTATCTTACCACCCCTTTTTTCTCTTTTTTTTTTTCCTTTTTTTTTTAAATTTTTTTGTAATAATAAGAATATTTGGTGTTTTATAATGATTTTCAATATTATTCTTCACTGTTTTTTCCTATCTATATATATCTTAGCTCATGAACTCTCTTTTGCAAATGAGATTTGAAATTAACAACATAAAAATTTAGTTTTTCTATTTTATGTATTTTTAAATTTATTTATCGTTTTCTCCGATTCACCTAAATTTTTTAGATTGGTGTTTTGTTGTATTATCATGAATGACTTTAATCATTCATTTATATAATATTTTTATTTTAATGATATTCACTTATAAAAATATATATATATATATATCTTAGCTCATGTTGTGCCTTTGAATTTTTTTTTTTTTTTTTTGAGACGATTGGATGAGAGAGAGAGAGAGAGAGAAAAAATGCCTAATATTCTCCCCCACCACCACCTTATGTATTTGCATTTTTAAGGATTTGATTTTGGCTAAGTATCATTTTCGCCATTCACTTTCCTTTTCTTTGAATTATTATTTTTTTTATATAAAAAAAACACATTTCAAATTTTAATGATGATTTTTTTTTTGGGTGGATTTAATGATGAATTTTTAACATGTTATACGTAAAAATATTTGATTATTTAGCTACCATCATCGTTCTCAATATACAAAAAAATATATATATTTGAGATAATAATAAATATTTAAACTTATATTTATATTTTTTTATCACGTTTTTATATAGTATCATTTAAAAAACATTACAGTTAAAATTTATTTTCTTCAATAATTAGGCAACATCAACTATCTAAATAATTTGTGAAAACGTGATAGTTTAATTAGTTTGACTTTTCTTACTCAAGTGTATTGACTTGGCAAATGAGAGATTTGAGTTCGACACATATTAAACACGGTTTTATATTATAATTTTAACTATATATTGTAATTTTAGAAGTTTACTCCCACAAATCTTTTCCAAATTGGTTCATAAAGATATCAAATTATCAAAAAAAAAAACCTATCCAAAATACTTTGTGGCAAGAAAAAAAGGGGTCGTTGAATTGGGGGAGTGTTGGAGTTGTCATATCCAAAACCATAGCATTTAGCATTGTAGTGGCAGTGGCTAAAAACTAAAAAGTCGCTTCCTCTTTCACGCGCGTCCCGTACTGTGTTATCATATTTCTCTTCTCTTCTCTTCCCCCACTTGCGATTTTTGTCTTTTTCTCTCTCTCTGTCTCAATCTTTTTGATACGCGCTGGATCCATTATTTATTACCCAATATTTTTATATATATATATATACACACCATTAATAATAGTAAATTAAAAACTTCTCTCTCTCACGGACGGCACGTGACCAGCATCCCTCGTGCCATTATTTTCATTTTTTTTTTTTTAACACTTCCGTCTTTTCTTTCTTTTGGTTCTTTATTTCTTAATTTACATTTCCCCCCTTTACTCTTTTATTACTTTTTTTTTTTTTTTTTTTGCTTAACTGGAGTATTGTATTAAACACAATAGCAAGATAGTTACACAAGTAACAGAAAACATCCTAGGCAGTTTGCCTACTATCATATACAATTACCGTAATTCATATGTTTTCAAAAGAATGCTCCTAGCTAACACCATGGCATCCGGGGGTTCTAAATTCTGATATACTACCATTCCTCCACCCCCATAAATCTTGAATTCCCGTCTGGAACACATATTTCCAATGCTCATCCGCTTGCCTGCTGCTTCCCTTGGGTCGGATACTCGGATCCACCCATTCTTTCACATCCCGAGTTCTCCAAAAAACCTGTTGGATTTGTTGAGGCAATAACCGCTTCCAAACCGCCGTAGGTAAATGACAATCTCTCACCGCATGAAGTGTGGTTTCTGAAGCCGCTCCACAAATGGGACATTTGGGATTCTCCAAAATGTGCCTCTCCCATAACATTGAGATGGTCTTCGGACGATCATGTGCTACCTTATAACAATAGTGATCCTCTAATCGGTCCCTTTAATTTCCAAATATCCTTCCAACGAAAAAGCTCCTTCTGTATTATATCTTGCGTTGCTAGGGCATAGGCAGATTTTGTTGTAAACCTCCCATTTTCCGATGGTGTCCACCACAGTTCTGCTTCCACCTCACCAGTAACGCCCCGCTTTAAACCTTTTCTTAGCAAATTCGGGCCACTAGTCAATCCCCTTGCCACCATCGACTTAACTTTATGTTCTCCAATTCCCCACATGAAGGCCTCTCCATATTTAGCTCTTAGTATCCTAACCCAAAACGCAGAAGGATTACAAAGGGCTCTCCACGCGAGCTTAGCCAATAGAACCTTGTTCGGATAATGTATAGGTCTCATATTCAACCCCCCATTAGCTTTAGGTTGACAAATAGTCTTCCATCCCACCGCATGTAGAGAACTATGTTGATCCGAATCTCCCCAAAAGAATCCACGATTGGCTCTTTCAAGTGCCTCCGCCGTTTTCCCCGAGTTGACATGAATTCATAACATAGCATGGTACCGTTTGTCACCGATCGGATTAGCAATAACCTTGCTGCCTGTGAGAGTAATATTTTCTGCCATCCTCCAAGTCTTCTATTGACCTTGTCCACCAAATATCCAAATTGATGACTTCGGACTCGTCCATGAAACAAGGGCACTCCTAAATACTGCCCTAAATCATTTGTCGGTTTCATCCCAAAGGTCCTTAAAATGGTATTTTCCACAGGGGGAGGGAAGGGGGTGGGGAATACCAAATTCTTGATTTATCGAGATTAACCTTTTGTCCCGATTCCCGACAAAATTCATGAAGTATTTCAAACATTACATTAGCTTGGTATTGAAGCTTCACCAAAAAGGAGCAAATCATCGGCAAAGAAAAGGTGCGATAATTTAGGAGCATCTTTACACACTTTACAAGCTTGCCACTTCTTATTACCCACAACCTCCCAGATTTTTCTCTCCTAAAACCTCCATACAAAGAACAAAAAGATAGGGTGAGAGTGGGTCACCCGTCTAAGACCTCTCCCTGGTTTGAATGGTTCCAACCTTGCGCCATTCCACAAAACCGATAAACTAAGCGGATTCCAGATACTCCGAATAATATCGATCGGTTTGGTTTGAAACCTACGATTCGTAGTACATTCTCCAAAAATCCCCAATCAATGCGATCATAAGCTTTCTCCAAATCTATCTTAACGATCATTTCCCCTTTTTTATTTTTCTTCTTCTCATGGAATGAATGGCTCCGGCTATGACAATGTTGTCGAGGCTTGTCTTCCCATTACAAAACGGTCTCGCATCCCCGTAAGTTCCCCAATAAAGCATTTCACCCTATTAGCAATAAGCTTACTTATTACTTTCACTATCACATTACTGAGACATATAGGTCGGAAATGGGATATGTTTTGGGATGCTCCTGTTTCGGGATTAGGCAAATAATGGACTGGTTTGCTTCTTCGGATTACACCCGTCCAAAAAGACTCGCCGCACAAACTCATTCGAACCGCCCACCTTGCTCCAACATTTCCGGAAAAGGATCTGAGGCCATCAGGGCCGGGGCCTTATGGAACCCATTGGGAAACCGCTAGTTTAATTTCACAATCACTAACCTACGATTTAACCATTGTAAAGTACTCCTACTAATTTTGGGGAAACACCAATATCCTGGATTACAATGGATGACGGATCTTTAGTGTAGAGATCTACATAGAACTGTCGTCGCACATTTGAGTTGTTCCTCATCGAACACCATTGTCCCTCTGATCCTTTAGTTGCAAAATCTTCGCTTTCGTCGTCTTTGTTTAGTCCATGCATGGAAAAACCTCGGTATTCCTTTCTCCTTCCATCACCCACTGACTCTGTGCCGCCGCCAATATAGTTCCTCTTGTGTCAATTTCCTGGAATTCCCTTTGTAATTTTCTCTCTAGTTTAGTGCCCCATGATTCCCGTAAGATAAGTTATTTTGTACTCCCAACAATCTAGCTCTGCATCTTTTTTTTTCCCAGAAAATGTTCCCAAATTCAGCCATATTCCAATCCCGATTCGATCTTTAAATCTTTTCATGTTTTCAAGTAGGTCATATGGTTCCCCTATCCGAACTCCTCGACTTTGTCAAGAAACTCGGATGTCGAACCCAAGCCTCAAGGAAACGGAAACCTCGAAAACTCGAACTCAAGGCACTCGCGGTTCTTCTAGCGGAAGGGGTGATGATCCGAGTCTCTCATCAAATGTCGGATCTCGCTTTGTCAAACTGTTGACACATTTTCCAGTTACACCATGCCCGATCAATTCTTTCCCGTATATTAGCTGGCCCGATTCTCCCATTAGTCCAAGTAAATCTTGGACCATGAAACCCATATCGACCGTTACAAGCCTCAATTGCAGATCTCAATTTCTCGCCAATTATGATTAATCGGGTTACCCCCCTTCTTGTCACAACGGTCCAACGGTTGGTTGGTATCACCCATAACCACCCATGGGATGGTGATTACCTCCCCAACCGCTTAATATACAACCAAAGATCTTCACGAATACTCGATTTAGGGGGCGATACGATGCGATAAAATCCGCTTTTATGAAGATGTTCCCTAACTAGCACTGTAATAATTTGATCACCGGACGCAATCGGTTCAATCTGCACCCTACTATTGTCCCACAAGATCCACAATCCTCCAGCAAACCCCGCGGCTTCAACAGTAACCATATCCGTAAATCCAATATTGGACAGAAACCCCATTACCTTGCTACTATGTACTCTGGTTTCAAGAAGAGCCAGAATAGCCGGCTTATGATTTTTCACCATCTCTTTAAGATGAAGCCTAGTTTCTCTAGCCCCAATTCCCCTACAATTCCATACAATTGTACTAATCATAAAGACGGATTGAGGTTTGAAGCGGAGGTAGCACATACCTCCATAGATGCCTCCATGACTACCTCAGTCTGCTTCTTTTCCTGCGACCGATTCGGTCTGGTCATTCCCTCTCCTGGGTTTGCGGTTTGAGAGCGGTCAATCTCCATGTGCGCGACCGCATGCTTCTCCCCTGCCCGAGTTGTAATTGAATGACCCGAACCGGAGCTTAATTCGGGGAGGATTGACTCTTTCCCTCCCCGCGCCTTGGGTCGCAATGAATTCCCGTATGGGTATTCGGGTTATCGGGCTTATTGTTCTCAATAAGTTTCGAGGACCCGGTCTTGTCCGGCCATTCCTTCTTTCTTCTTACCCGTATGACGTTGGGCTCAAGACTCTCCTTATTCTTTCCAGCCGGGCCTTTGGTCCCTTTATTCACCATATTAGTAGTTTGGGCCTTCATCTTCTCCTTTTCTAGCTTGATTTGAGCCCTCTCATGTTTAGTCCCATCGGCCCACACCGGTACATTTTTTTTTTTTTTTCGGTCGTTCCACTTCGTACTCGGATCATCCTTCATGTCGGCCCGCAAAACCCGGTCTTTCCGCCGAAATTGGTACGGTTAGTCTTATCTCCTGCTACCCCTTTCTTGTCCGGCACCTTTCCCCTCGTCTGTTGTTCGATCCGAAACTAAAGGGAACCGACCCGTCCGGATTCGGATCCGATTTCATTCCTACGAGCTTGTTGATCCAATCGCTCATTTAGCCGCGGTTTGCTTCCACGGTTCATGTCGCCGTCTCATACGGGCTTGCATTGCCTGTTGTTTTCTCCTTACATGAGCAGGAAGCATCCAAGGACCGAAAGGTTGTGCAGTTGTGCTACATGTAGCAATCTTTGTCACTGTTTCTGTTTCACCCTCTGTGTTCCCCTCCGCTGAATTAATGTCTTTGCCACACCCTTCCATCTTGTGGCCATATTTACCGCATTTAAAACAAATACGGGATAGTCCCTCATATTCAACAGGTACTTCTTCCCCATACATAAACCGCAGGTACTAGCAATTTGTCCAAATCAAGTTCCACACATATTCTTGCATACCTACCTCGTATCATCTCCGCAGTGTTCGTATCCACTCCGATAGCTTTGCCCACAACATTACCTATCTCCAGCAGTGAGTCTTCGAACACTTCCAATGGTAACTTCATAACCCCAACCCATGCAAGGGTCGTGTGAGCCGCCTTCTCGCTTGGCCTAAAGTTAGGTCTCCATTTGGTGATGGTGAGATAATGCCCTAAGATGGTCCAAGGACCTCCGTTAAGGACTTTCATATAATCCTCCTTAGAGTAGAATCTCGCAACAACATACCCATTATCAATGTCGATCGGTTCACACCCATTTGCTAGCCGCCAAGTCTTCTTGATTCTAGGTTCGAGCACTCAGGCCGAAGGATTTGCCCAACGCCTTGATCACTAAAGCTCTTCGCCACTTCTTCCACGATTGTTTGTACTTCTCCCATGAGAGATCCACTATGGGACATATTTCTCCTTCCTCGATCGTCTCCCGATCCCGCAAGATATCCGCCATACATAGATCATCCATACTATCATCTTCCCCCTCCCCCGTGTAGAGCCGAGGTTTTGGTGTCTTTCCTTTTAGTACGTCGACAAAGGGATGCATTGCTCCATACACTAATGGTAGGGGCGCGTCCCTCCTTCATACCGTCTCGCATTCTCCGGTTCACCATTGTCCCGTTCATCACGTTTATGTTTTTAACGCGTCTCGTCCGATCGGGTTCCCTCCGACGAGAGAATTTCTCCAGGCGTCGGTCACCACCATCTCTTACTCTTTTATTACTTTACTATTCTCCAAATGTTTTTTTTTTTTTTTTTTTTTTTAGTAGGATATCCGGGCTGGATTGACCCGACTAATCTCCACTCAAATTTGGCAGCATTTTGCTGAATCTTGGTGTCGAATCCTCGTTACCCGACAAGAGGGGTGCTTGGGAGAAAATTTGCACTTCGATCTTTGCTCATTGTTTCACATTGGGATCTTATGACATTTCTCCTAACATTTTTTTCCCCCTTTACAATATTAAGAAAATTGAATGTTTGTCATTTTAATTTTTACTAAACAATACTTTATATTTATTTTATTGGTTATTTTTATAGGAGAACTCAAATTTGAATTTTTTTTTTTTATATATATAAATGAGTGTTAATGAAAGATTTTTTAGAATGACTTTTTTAATAGGAGAACATTAAATAAAAAGAAAAGAAAAAATTAGAAAGGAAAGGGAGGAGAGTGGTCAAGAAGATTTTATTCCTTACTTAAATATATTGAATTTATAGGCTTACTTTTTATGCTAATAAAGTTGTAGGCTTTATAGCATATATATATATATATATATACATATAACAAACAATATAGAGACAATGTTTTGATAATAATAAATTTTAAGGAAATAGCTAAGTAAGAGCTCTATAACAAACAATATAGAGACAATTGATAATAATAAAAATAGCTGTAAGCTCTTTTTATAATATATATATATATATATATATATATATATACAAAAGGGAGCCGTTTTTTGGTTTAAAAAATTTTCAACCCACATGTTCCACTAGATTGGGAAATCATCACGTTACAATCCTCTTCCTTCTTTGACTAACCTTGTCTAAAGCATCATTCTCTACATTAAAAATTCAAAATTCCCTCATAATTTAAAAGATACCTTAATTACATCACTTAATTATGGCTTAATAAAAAAAGGAAAGGAAAAGAAAGAAAGAGAGAGAACAATCCACTTTGCCAAAACTCAAAACAGAAAACCTACTAGTAATTTAGAGGAGATACATCTTGTACATTTTTGTTTTTCTTTTTTAATTAAAGTACTTTATGTGAAAAATTATTTAAATGTTCTTATACACACCTACACTTTTTTTTTTATGAATCAAGTAATATGAAATATACTACTTAATGCACAAACA
Organism: Cynanchum wilfordii; assembly: GCA_025388415.1. Taxonomy (NCBI): domain Eukaryota; kingdom Viridiplantae; phylum Streptophyta; class Magnoliopsida; order Gentianales; family Apocynaceae; genus Cynanchum; species Cynanchum wilfordii. The sequence goes on along the minus strand of JAHSUH010004779.1, from coordinate 164,376 downwards.
TTGTTCAAAGTCATCATTCATATTTAAGTTGGTTATTTTCTGATTTAAATGAGATTGTGAGTTTAAATTGATACTCACGTGTGTGTATATATATATAGTTGTTTAAAACTTATAGTCAGAACTTACCTTTCACGTGCGACTTACTTGTCGTCTCTAATAAAGATTTTTCTAGATGCATATATGACTTAAAATGCGCTATCCATAGTTCGAACGAGTAGATAATTAAAATTAAATACTCTCAAATAGTTTGACATGTATTTCTCACATGATTAAAAACTAAAAAATTTTACAAAGTTAGTTAAAAGATTAAGTTTTAACAACTTTAAAATTTAGGATGAAGTTTACAAAAGTAGAATAGAAAGAATTTTAGGGGGAAAAAAAAAAAGAAAAGAAAAAAAAGCGTCCAAGGTGAAAAATGTAAATTCCATGAATACAAAAACAAGAACACGGACAAGTTAATAAATATCAAGTGGCAAAAAATCCACGCAAATTGCAAAGATGAAGTCGGCTTTGAGCTACTTGTTGGTGAGGAAAGAGAAGAAAAGTTAGAATGTCATGTGGAATTGAAATTAATTAACAAATTTGCATAGTTGAGATAGTAGTAGTTCAACTATTTTTTTTTTATATTTTTTTTTTTAGAGAAGAATAAGGGAAAAAACCAACAGATCAAGTGAAAAGAGTTTTGGTTTCCCATAAGTTAGGTCTCAAGTTCGAATCTTTAGGAAAAATTTTCCCTCAATATATATTTAATGCGGCTCAAATTTGATTTTGTTAGGGCTATAGAATACAAATAAATTAAAAAAGAAAAAAAAGAAAGAGTAAGGACAAAGGAAGACGTAGAATATATGTATGTGGTGTTGTCACGTGGTTTCTGCATGCAACCCACCACTTCTCTTAGTTTTAAGTTAGTGAGAAAGTTTAGAAAATTAAGGGTGTGTATTCGAAATTATTATAGGCAAATTGGCTTATGATATTTTATTTAATTTACCTTTAAATTATTTAAATAATGTGTTATTATTATTTTTATTAATAAATATTAAAAAAAAAACTACATTCTAGAATTTAAATTTATGATATTTATATCTCTAAGTAATGAGTTATATTCATTTATCAAAAAAAAAAAAATAATGAGTTATATTGAAGGTGAAAAATTTTATTTATTTATTTATTAATTTGAAGAAAAACATAGACTAAGAAGAATGAGGATTAATGTGAAGAAGTGGTCACCTATCTCCTCCATCTCTCCATGTTATGATTTCTTTTTTGGAACAAGTGTTTGTTTGTATAGATATTCAAATGCAATATTATTATTACACACAACCATATATATATATATATATATATATATATATATATACATATATTGTAGTAGCAGTACAAAGTACTGTTTGTTGTCACAGGTTGTTTCTTTCCAAACCCACTCATTATTATTTCTCTTTGGCAATATCAACTCTCTTAACCATTGTTGTGCCTATCTTTCATAGGTCTGCTTGGTGCCTTGACTATACATATATACATATAGAGAGAGAAAGATAGATACAGAGAGAGAGAGAGAGAGAGGGAGAAGGTGCAGCTAGCTAACTAGCTAAGCTACTACTACTACTACTACTACAATAGTTGTTAGTATATTATTACATTCCACTCTTTTAAAGATGGTCCTCTCTTCAAGACAACAACCAAAAAAACCAGTGTCTGTCCAAGCAATGAACCAATGATCCATTTTCCTTGTCTGGGGGGTTTGTTTTTTTTTTTTTCTTTTTTATATTTCTATAACTAACTAGTTTTGCACTTTGCTTAGCTTTCTTTCTCCCTCTCTCTCTCTCTCTCTGCCTCTTTTTTTTTTTTTTTTTTTTTTTTTTTTGGGGTTGCTTCTCTTGGGAGAGAGAGAGTCCCCCCCCTCTCCTGTCTGTATGGATTTTGGGGTGGTGGGTTTGGACAATGGTGGGTTAGTGTGTTCAGAAAATAGTAATAGTGGTGTTGCTACTGCCTTTTCTGGAGCTCATCAAGATGCTGCTGCTGCTGAAACGTCCAAGCAAAAGTGGTACGGATCTGCTGCTGGTGGTTTTCTAAAGCAAGAGAGATCCGGAAATAATTCCACTACTACTTATAACATTAATACTAATACTAATACTAGTACTGAAGATGATTTCTGGAGGGCCTTAAAACTTCCCAAAACTGCTCTTATTTCTGATGATTTCTTCTCATCACCTTCTTCTTCTGCTAAATCAATGCTCAGAAATCCTTTACTGAGATCTAATGCTCCTCATCTTCCCTCTGATAATAATAACTTCCTTTCTTCTGATGCCCACCACCAGATGCTCAGCTTCTCCTCACCCAACTCTTCTCAACCTCCTCTCCCTTTTCCTTACTATCATCACCCATCCTCCTCTTCTTCCTCATCAATTGCTTTCACTGCTAGAAATGCTTCAGGTACAATACTTATATTATATATGCAGAGTGCAATAAATTTGAATTTCTCTAATTTTTTGGGACATGTATATATATTTTTTCTCTAATCAGTATGTGCTTATTTGCATGAAGTCGAGGTCTCATCGTGTTTCTGATACTGGGATTCAAATTTTTAAAATGATTTCTAGTTGGGTTTTCTTTTTTTTTTTTTCTCTCTTTCTTCTTTTTCATGCATGTTTAAGTTTTCTCTAAGAAAATGAAGAAAATAAGGAACATTTCCTCTCGATGTGGGTAGGTGTCGTTTCTTGGAAGTCTTGTCTTCTACTGTTTTCAAAAAGATTGGGCTGTTTTCTACTGTTGTTACTGCACAGTTTCTGAGTGCATAAAGACGTACAATATATATATATATATATATATATATATATATGCTAGCTGTGATATTAGGGTAATAGTGCAACTCCATAACGACAGATCCGTTTTTGTGTTTTTGGTTTTTTTTTTTTTTATGGTTCTGATTTTTTTTTTCCTCTTTTATGGTCTCCTCTCTCACGTTTATAGTTTATTGTGTGTGTATGTCTTCGATTTTTTTTTTCCCCTTTGCCCTCGAAGATCCGATGTTCATGATTATTGTCGCCCCCTTAAATGTTACAGACAGAGCTTTTACTTTTGAGTATTGTTTCTTGAATCTTTCAGTGCTTTCTTTCTTTCTTTCTCCCTCGTGGTGGTGTACTATATAGAGAAGTACTTTATTGTTTTCTTAATCACAATTTCGATTTTTTTTTTATTAATCTATAATGTTTCTACTCCAGGCTACGGCAATGCAGGCTTGGCGGACGGAAACATACACGGGGTCCTATCTGGGGCGAGAGGACCGTTCACTCCATCTCAGTGGATGGAACTTGAACATCAGGCCTTGATCTACAAGTACATCAACGCCAATGTGCCAATACCTTCTTATCTTCTTACCCCAATTAGGAAAGCACTTGATTCTGTTGGTTTCTCAACCTTTACTGGCCTTAGACCCAATGCCTGTAAGTTTTATTTGGATTATATGTTCTCAATCTTTAAGTTAGATTTGATTTTTAATTTAATTCTTGGAAATATAATTTTGTTATCTCCATAATCCCATGGTATAACTCATGCCTGCATTTTGTGAAGTTGGATTGTTTTCTGTGTTTGCTTTGAATTCTTGCATATATCTTGTTTGTCATTTCTTTCATCAAATATGCAGATATTTTGTTCCTTTGCTTGAAAATTTGTCCTGTGTAAATATTGGTTTAACTGATCTTTTGGTGGTGGATATATATAACAGTTGGATGGGGAGCTTTCCATCTGGGGTTTTCAAACAGCAGTGATCCTGAGCCTGGAAGGTGTCGTCGAACCGATGGCAAGAAATGGCGGTGCTCAAGAGATGCCATTGCTGACCACAAATATTGTGAGCGGCATATGAACAGAGGCCGACATCGTTCAAGAAAGCCTGTGGAAGGTCAATCTGGCCATTCCATCTCCGGAACCACAAATAATACTGTTAAGCTGATGCCAGTGTCTTCCTCCACATCAGCTGTTGTGGTTCCTGGAGGTGTTGGTGCATCCAGCAACCTTGGCCTCTCATCCCAACATCAGCTCAACAATATGAAGTCTAGTAGTGTTACTACTACTACTTCAGCAGCTCCTCGTGGTGACAACAGGTAAATGGAAATCTTCGAAGAAGTAGCGTTTGATTTATGTTTGTAATTCATTGTGTTCTGCATGCGTTGAAACTAGTTTTTATTAGGCCTTTTAGACTTGTAATCAGATATTTAGAGGGAGGAAGTGTGGTGACTTAAAGAGTTGGGCTTGTGTATTTCTCAGCAGGAACTTTCTGGACAAGGAAAATTTGGGTGAGAGGTACCAAAATACTACTACTGGCCTCTCCATTATATCACCAGCTATTGGCATGAAAGAAAACCAATACTCCATTTCCAAACAGCAAAATTCTTATGGAGAATCTTCTCGTGGGCAATTCGGACAAGTTTGCTCTGGCTCACTTTTAAATCCTTTGAACAGGAGCTCTTCTTTGGTAAACTGCTGTAACTATGGAACTTCAGAAGATATTAATGAGCGTGAAAGCGAATCACAGCGTGGTTTTCGCCAGTTCATGGATGATTGGCCAAATAGTCGACCTGAACGCTCATGGCCTGATGTTGAAATGCACTCAGACAGGACTCAACTCTCCATTTCCATCCCAATGGCAGCTTCAGACTTCATGTCTTCTACGTCATCACCAACATATGAAAAACTTGCAGCATCACCTCTTAGACTATCGCGGGAACATGATGCTACACATATGGGGTTAGGCCTCGGCTGCACTACTGAGGAAAGAAACCAGAGACAAGCAAATTGGATACCTGTTTCCTGGGAATCCTCCATGGGAGGACCTCTTGGTGAGGTTTTGCATAACACTAACAACGGCGCAGGTGATGGCAAGAATGTTTCACCTCTTAACCTTATGAGTGAGGGCTGGGACGGTAGCCCACGATTAGCATCATCTCCTACAGGCGTTCTACAGAAAGCTGCATTGGTATCCCTTTCCAACAGCAGTGCAGGTAGTAGTCCAAGAGCAGATAATAGCAAGACACATGAAGGTGCTAGCCTCTGCAGTGGTGCACTTGGATCAACTCTAATGAATCCTGCCTCTATAAACCATTAGGTTTCCAGCTTAAATTTGTTAATTTGTTTTCCTTATGTAATCTTCTTTTCATCTTTTTTGAGCATATATATCAGTTAGATTTCTTGAGTGTAGTAGCAGCAGCAGTAGTAGTAGTACTTGACTAAAATGCCTTAAAGACTGAAACTACAAGTTGTAATGTTCATTGTGGAATGTGGATGGATCCTCCTATTGTCAATGGTATGACAGGGAAATTTTCCCTCTTTCATGTGCTGCTGTTTGGTGAAGTGACTTTAATGACCACTTTGTTATATGGGTTGGTAGGAGGCATGTTGGTTGTTGGGTGGGCTATGATTGTGTAAGGTACCACATTGACTCATGGAGGTGGGTCTTCCTTTTTTTTATTATCCTCATAAAGGGAAAAAGGGAAAATGTTAAACACAGTTCCATCTCCATTAAATACTATTCATAGCTCAGTCATTTGCTAAAAAGTCTTCTGCTATTTGAGAAGTTATTATTATGTGTACTGAAATTATGTACAGCTTCTTCTCGAGAATTGTAGGTTTGACTTTTCTTACTTAGATACCGGTTTGATTTTTCTTACTTAGATACTTTTCGGTAGAGAAAAGCTTGTATCACCTTCACTTAGATACTTTTTGTTTTGCTTAAATGGTTGGGTGTTGTTTGTATTTCTTATTGTTTTGGTGGTCCAGTAGTAGTAGAGGATCAAATTGTTGAGGAATCCAAGGACATAATTGTCTTCAAATGTGTAGTATGTTTGAAAATATTCGAAAGTCATGCTTTGCGATTTTATGTTAAGAAATGCAAATGCAGGTGTGCTCGAAGCCCTTCATATTCTGCCAACCGAGGTACGCTGTAATAACTGCGATTACTGCATTTGTAGGTGCAATTTAATATATGTATATGTGTGTGTAATTGACAGACAATTATAGAACTATGATAAATGTGATGAAAGCGATCCCTCGGCTGGTTACTGCAAATGGCAAAAGGTGCTGCCGACGGCCACATTCCTGGGCGGATGACAATTCAGTATTATTAGTATAGATAAATTAACAATAAAAAAAAAAAAAAAAGAGTACAGTTGCTTCAATGCACAGAACAGAACAGAACAGAAACTGTATATGGAAGTTTATATTATCTCAAGAGATAAGAAGATGGAGAATCAGTAGAACTTTGGCAAATATAAGTTATGCCTAGTAAGGATCTGTGTCTTCTTATGAAAACACAGGAACCTTCCATACAAATCATAATTCTGCCAGTAGTCATCTTGTTCATCTAAGTGTAAGATAGAGTTGTTCGCGAACAAAGCTCGTTCGAGCTCGTTCGTTTATTAATCGAACCGAACTCGAACAAATTTTAAGCTCGATTAATTTTCGAACTTACTCGAACACTGTTCGAGAACATATTATTAATTTTTTTTATTATAATTTATATATATTATTTAAATAAAAAAAAGTAAAAAAAAAGTGTCATAGTTCGCGAACTCGAGTTTTATAAACAAATAATCGGACAAACTCGAGCTCGAGTATGCTTGAAAGTTAAACGAGCGAACTCGAGCTCAAACTCGAGTTTTATAAACAAATAATCGAGCGAACTCGAACAAAATTTTTGGCTCGAATTATTAAACGAGCGAACTCGAACAATGTTCGAACATTTAATCGAACGAGTTCAAATTTCCGATGTTCGGTTCGGTTCGACTCGTTTACAACTCTAGTGTAAGATGATGTACGAGCTATGAGAACACCAAACCAGTGATGAACCCGAACTTTGAAGACTGTGTGGCTCAGTAGCATATGCACTTTGGTAAAGCTACACAACAGCTTGTTTGAGGCAACTAGGTCCAACACACGAAAATTAAAAGATGTGTGTTCTAATTCATACTTAGATATATGATGATTTAAAATTTATTTGGCTCAAAGAATAAGTTGAGCCCATCCACTATATAAGTTTGGAGAGAGCTTAGAGTAGTAAAAAAAAAAAAAAAAAAAAAAAAACACACACAGAAAATCAGAACATAGGAACAATCCAAGAATTAAAATATAAGAGAAGAAAATAAACTAGAACATAAATTTATCAATTAGAACATAAAATTCTTAGATAAATTAGGAACATAAAATTCAAAAGAATTGTTGGGAGAGTTGGTAAACGGATTCCTAAAGCTTCTCCTCGGGGCGGATGATCGAGGATTCAAACCTCTGAGGTGATTAGGGTCACGTTAAAAAGCTCTGGGCCAGACCCTCACCCTCGAGTAAGAGTTGAACTCTGCGAGCGCACCCTAGGCCGAATCCGAATTAGTCGACCCGTGTGAGTTCGGATACCGGATGGATAAGCAAAAAAAAAAAAAAAGACAGAAGCCCGACTATATTGTATTCCATGGAGATACACTAGGTGCAACAATTATGTCGGAGTTTATTTAATCGCGTGTTGAAATATTAACCTCCTAACCTCCCCAATTAACCAGGTCACAAAACTCATTAACCTTGTAAAATAAAATATTAATATTGTTCAAGTCAACTCCGTTATAATCGGAGCTCACCTAATCTTAACCTTAATCCACTACTTTTTGTATTGATCCAATGTTTATCATTCCTAGTCTCAATACAGTTCTATACACATGTTGCTTGTATAGTGTCTCAATGTCGTTTTGGTGTTAGGACATCTCTTTTAACTTACAAAGGAGAACCCCTAAAGAGGTGAGTATACGACACAGGATTTGGATCAAACTAATGTCAATTGCACTTCTGACTATTTTGTAAGAGTTTCAGACTTCTCTCACTAATTTTATCACCCACTTAGCTTTGAAGAAAAAAAGATAAACTCGAGACCTCCTTGTGGTCAAAATGCTATAGATATAAATATAATAGTTCTTCTATTCTTGTTATTATTTATCGAAGATACCTAAAAGATACACCCTGGTTGGATGGAACTGGGAATCATTATTTAATGTTAATGAATATGATAAATGTGTAATGTTTCTTTTTATTAATAAATATTTAATTATTAAAAAAAAAATCAGACTTCAAACTACTGATGCTGTAATTCCAAAATTCATAGGAGTTGACTACTAGGGTTTTCAAAAAAATCATTTAGACAATTTATCTTTTATGATCATGTTTAAAATTTCAATCTTAGTCAATTTAATTTGGAGGAGGAAATAATCCGTTGATTCCTGCCTTCAGGGATACACAGAGTATAGATTTTTCAGAACAGGTCACAAGAAAGGTTTGCAAACATTTGCAAGAAATCATAAAAAAGCAATTCTTATAGCGTAAGAACAGGATATTAAAGGAAGTTCAAGATCTTTGAGAAAGGGGATGTGGAGGTGTGCGTAACCCCAATTTCTGGAATCATTCTTGCCAAATTAGGGCTTTAAACACCTCCAAATTCAATTTAGGAGCGACCAAACACACAGCAACAAAAATAAAAAGAATGTGTTGCCATGTGGATAATGAGAAAAGGTCCAACTCCTTCAAATAGACATTAAAGTAATTAAGCATAGTAAAAGCAGGCAAATAAGTATGTGTTCTTCATATGACTAAATCAGATATTAACACAATCTTTTCTGGCAATAATCATTGACATCAGAGAAAATAAAGCAATTTATCAGGACTCTTTCCACTTGAAATTACAATGCCCTAAAAATCTACAGTACAAACAAGTAAAACAAATACAGCACTTCTCAATCAAAGTAAGCATAAAATGAAACAAATCACCAAACAAAGACTCAGTCTTTAACTACTGGCTGGCTGAGGTGATGACAATCTTCAGCTTGTTTAATTCTAATAAGCCAAAAGGATAGGTTAAAAGATTTTGCTTGACAAAAAATGCCTCGTTGAAACCAAAGTAAAATATGCAATCTGGTCAAATTTCCAGTAAACTAATCCAAATATTTGGACCATATATAAATCAATCTCAGTATTGAAAAAAGATCAAAACTTTGAGGCATTTAATGCTCAAAAGCCTATTAGGAAATGCCAAAAAACCACGGGTAACATCTAAACAACAGTAATGCAAATCAAAGAAAACTGATGATGGTTGCTCATATTCTATGGGTGTAAAATGGGTCTGTCATGCCATGGCATTAGCAAGTCAGAACGAGGAATTTTGCTATAATCATTGCAACCCACCATTTTCAAAGCCAAATCAAGCACTGTGTGTATAAAATTCAGACATTTTCAGGGATAAGACAGATTCAGTAAACAGAAAATTTAACCAAAATAAAACATTCTCAATCGACGGGATTGATTGGCATATAATTGGACGAGAAATTGAAAAAGTTCAATTGGGGGACTCAAGCGATAGAACTCGAAAGGGTTTTCAAGAGAGATGGAACATACAGGCGGCTGTGCTAGGGCTTTTATAAAACTTTCTTCGGAACCCTAATTAATTCACCATCATTTTAGGATAAATTGAAAGGAAAAGAAAAAAAAAACCCAATTTTTTAAAAGATTCAAATATTGGGTAAAACAAATTATCACAAAGATAATTAATTACGTATTATTTGAAACTCTATATATAAAATCCATTCATAAAATATATAAATCTTAATATTTTAAAAAATAATGATGATTTTAATGTGGTCGAATATTTAAACCTTACTCATTTATGCAACTAAGACACCTTATAACTTTAGAAAAAAAATATAGTCTTTAAAAAAATAAAATAATTTAGAAAGAAAATTAATTTTGAATAACCTTAATTTTTTTTTTGAGAAAAATAATAACCTTAAATTTGAATTTAATTTTTAATTTTTTCCTACACTCAAATGTAATATTTTTGTTTATACTAAGAATAATGGTAAGTTTGGTAAACAAATTTACTTTTGGCCTAATTTTATATTTTTTTTAACTTTTAAAGTCCCAAACTTTTTTATAAGAGAAAAATAAGGTCATTGTTAATGTATCAAAAAAATTTTAAAATTTAACGGTTTATATTATTTAATTAATTAAAAGAAAAGAGGTAAAAACGTCAATACAAGTGATAAAAAAAAAAAAAAAAAGATTAGAAGAAGAAACAGCGATTTGTTGGTAAACCACCATCACATTCCTCTTGGGATCAAATGAGCCATATTTTTCTCATTCAAGAATCTTCCAATCACGCATGTGATCGTCAAGAATGTCGATAACAATTCCTTTCTCAATTGATTGCCTCAACAACTCGAACTCCGCCGTGAATCAAATCAATCCACATATCCATAGCTTAATATTTTCAATTGAACTACGCTCAACCTTGTTTGAAAATACGAGAAAAATCCTCAAGCGGCATTTCTCTTTTTTACAAACAGAAAAAGTGGATATTCGGAAAAGTTAGAGAAACCCACCCAACCGCATAATATCGGGAAATCATCCGGATTCTTAAGATTGTCATTTTTTACTTTAGGGTGGAGAATAGCTTCATCTGCACAAAGCTAGCGGTGAATCCATTTCCGAATAATGGGCATTATTGCCGATTAACGCAAAATCAAAACAAAAAAAGTTCTTCCCAAATACATTAACATTTTAATTGTTTCTTCTATTTGCAAAGAGACATCAACGAGTAAATTAATAATAAAATCTACATATATATATATATATATATTGAAGTTTATTCCATTCCCAACCTATAGATTTACATTCCACCTTATTTAGTAAAATTTGAGTCCCTCTTTTTCAAAAAGAGTTATATTTTAAAGAGTTATATTATAAAATTATTTTTAAAAATTTGTTTATCTTATATTCACCCAACTCATGCATATAAATCCACGATCCTACTTTTTGTATTTCGGTCCGTTCTTTGAACCCTTGGTAATTGAGTAATCTAATCTGGATCCGATTCTCCTCTTTTAGTTCTCGATTCCCCAAAAATGGTAGCGACCGATTGCTATATGCCTAGTGCGATCTTGTCGAGTTCACTTTGTTATGGATTCATCTATGTTCCAAATGCGATGTAAAATACGAAATTTTATGTATTGATTGTCAAGCCGTATTTTAATTTTTTTTTTTTCCTAGTTGGGGGTGTAGGGGTCTTATCGTAGTAGGCATCCACCATTTCTTCTTCTAATCTTTTTTTTTTAAAATTTTTATCACATGACTTTTTACCCTTTTTAAAATTAATTAAAAAATAAAAACTTTAAATTTTAAATTTTTTTAATATGTACAGGAACTCATTATTTTTTTTTTATAAAAAGTTTGGGACTTTAAAAGTTAAAAAAAATATTTTGGGACTAAACTTGCCAAAAGTAAATTTGTTTGTGACCAAACTCCAATTATTCTTAGTACTAATATTATATATATATATATATTTTAAACACTTTTATATTATAACGATTAAGTATCGATTTATTAAGTAAAAATTAAAGAATATGAAATGTTATTAATTTTTCTATTATAAGTCAAGTATTGTAACATTAATTAGTTTCTATTTTAAAGATTGAAAATGTTAAAATAAAAATTCTAATGTGAAAATGTCTCAAAAATTAATATATATATAAAAAGCGAAATTCGAATCAAATCAATCTTATAAATAAATAGAGCATTAATCCAAATGTAGAGGGATTTTTGGCCTTGCAGACGAAGAGAGAGCTTTGATAGCAGTGAATAAACAATAATAATAACAATACTTTACATTTATCACAAATTCTTTGGTAATGCCCTTTTCTTTCTTTATTTTAAAAGTAAACAAAAGACTATGATACAACAAAATAGGATGACCAAAAAGGTTGGCAATTCTCAAAATAGGATCACGTTCCAAATGCTGAATTGACAAAGGAAATAACCATACATTTACTTTAGTTGTTAGGTTTACAAGTACTGGGATTTGAATTGTATTTTAGTTAATAAAGACTTGAAATTTAAAGATCAAATAATATGACAGAAACACAATTAAGAACGATGTAATCCAAATCAAATCACCTCATATCACTATTAAGTAGTTCTTAATTAATTAATCATAATACTCTTTTTTCTTTTCCTTTATTTATAAATAGAAGAGTAAGAGAGAGTTAATAACCGCACATTTTGAAAAATTAAAAAATTTAACGCATTAAACTATTGATGAAAAGGTAAAAATGCTTATTTAAGACAATTTGTCTTCACCACAGAAGTTTGTATCTGCCAAATTTGAACATTCTCATTCGGATTGATTGATGATGCCGTATTTTGTTTAGCAGCCTTTTACATGTAAACTACAAATTAATTTATTTACAATTCCACTTAATTAATTATTGGTGGGCGGCAATCAAATAATAAATGGATTTTCTGCACACAATTAATAACTGTTTGTTTGTTGGTTATTAATGTTATTCAAAGAATAATTGAGGAATGTAATGGAGCGGTATATACTCCTCATCCCTTAACCAATGATCTGAGTTTTAAATCTTGGTTTGAGTATAAAAAAAATGTTAAAATCCTTGATTACTTCCAATGAAACACCCAAGACCCTAGCGATTCTAAAAAAAAAAAAAAATGTTATACAAAGAATTACTTATGAAAACCAAACTCTATCAATTTTAGATATGTGGTAGGATCTTTCTTCCCACATTCCTTCAGTGTATTTAGAGGTAATTTTCTTTAGTGCTTTTCCTGATGTTGATTGGTGCAAGAACCAAATCAGGAAAAGTGTCAATTAAAAAATAAATAATGAAAATTTAACGAGTTATAAATTATTCAGTAACTATATCCATCAAATACAATATAAAAGACTAACATTAAGTAGACAAGCAACACCAATGAATTTGTAGTAGCCAAATTTATGACATAAATATCTTGTTTTGAAATAAATAAATTAATTATATAGGCGAAAAACAATTTCAAATTTTTTATATATATATATATATATATATATATATATATATATGAATCAAATAACAAATGTAACATAATATAGAAATTATTTAGATTTATATATTACACAAAGTTCATTGCATGCCTAGACATAAGAAGTTGGATTTAATAGGTTTTTTTTTTTAATTAATTAAAGTTTGTAATTTATATGGATCTCATTTTACATAAACATCAATAGAGTGGTCATGTATATTTGAAGGACAAAATCTATATAATTTTCAATATTTAATGCACTGATCTATAATTGCATGTAAACTTTCCAAAAGAGTCAATAATACAAACAAATGAGTATATACACAGTCGGCATAGGATAAGATATATAACAACTTCATGTATCATTAACAACCTACTCAAAACAAAATATAAAAATGTCTGAAAGTTCCATGTGAAGGGTTGTTGGGATATCGTACAAAATCTGGAATGAAATTCCAAATCCAACTACGTATACTTGTTAATCTTGCATATCTACTGCCTATTGGTTTCATTCGTTTGAACAAATCTGACCCCTTGGCTACCCCCCACCTTCCCTTTTGTTTATTATTATTATTTCGAGGAAAATTTGGAGTGAAATTAAGTGTTTTTGGTTTATGACACGAGGTGTCTTTAATCAATTTTACTTATGAACGGTGTCTTCAAGGCTAACTACATACAAATTAATTCTCATTTGAGTCGGGTAGGTCTCTCTATATGAGAAATTAATTAAGTGTCCCAAATTTTAATGGTTGCATACATGAGTATGAGTTAGATCATGCAACTTTACTTAAGCCAAAGAACTTTTTATTAACTCATTTGCTCCAAGTGAAATTAGGTTTTCACTTCATATATTTTCAGATTTATAAGAAAGAAAAGGGAAATTGGAGGAGGAAAAATGTTTACCTAGTACACTATCAATCATAAATATTTAATAATTAAGTTATACAAACGCATGTTACTCATTAATTCAATATTAGGAAAATTTTAAGATATTGATACTAAGCACCATAAGATGTGTGGATCATTTTTTAATTTTATATTTTTAACATATTATATTATCCGATCGAATACTGATTTTTAATAATATGTTCAATACGTACACAACAACTAAAAAAAAAAAAAGATAAGAGTTAGAATTCATATATGAGACTAATCAGAATTACCTTCTTTAGTAATTTTTAAGCCAATATTATATATATAAAGATGGTTTCTCCTTGTGCACGTAAAATCGATTTCTTTTTTAGAGAAAAATTTAACATTAATTCTTATATGTCACTTATAGTGAGTATCATAATCGTAACATCTTATAATATTTACAATATAGTTGGTCACTGTGCAATACAAACTGCTTAAGAGATTCGTTTAGTGCCATCTAATAGTAGATAATACAATATTGTACTATTTTTGTGATAGGTAAATCTATTTTGGAAGTGTTAAGAGTATAAAGAAGTCCCACACTACTTAAAATGTCTTTATTAAACAAAAATGCATGTCGTTGCTTGCTCTCACGTATGTTCCCTTAAATATTTCGTGTCCAAATGGTTATTCAATATAAATCTATTACGTCAAATGAGTTGTGGCTTGAGTGGTCAAGATGCTCTTCCCTAAAGGTTGGAGGTTCGAACCCAATTCGTATCATGCCAATTTCGTCATAGTGCTACATACTTGATACCTTATGACAAGTTACTTGGTTAACATGAAACAACAAATTTTGACACAATGAAATAATAATATTATACTAGTAACTTTTAACTATTTTTAAGTAATTATAAGATAAAAATGGTATGTTGTGTGAGTTTGATAAATATCTTACCTTTTTAAATATCCACACAAAAAAAAAAATCTTACCTTTTTAAACAAATTTTACCATTCTTTTTTTTTTACAAATCTTAAGAAATCAAAATATCTAATTATAACTCATGACCTCAAAAGTCATAAGTAAAGTTGCTACCAACCCAGTTACGCTTTCTTAACTATTATTTATATTTTTGAAAATTTTTAATATATATGGTAGTAAAAATAAAGAGAATATAATAAATTTTAGAAATTATCATTTTTAATTTATGTTTACCATTCTTTAACAATCTTACTATTTTTCATAAATATTACAATTTTATATTTCATAATTGTGGACCCACCAATGGTTGGGACATTTCTAGGACATGTTGTGGTAAGGCAAAAAGTAATTAGTGAATTTGGTCTCAAATAAATTTATGTTTGGTAGATTTAGTCCTAAAATAATTTTTTTGACTTTTTAAAGTCTCAAGCTTTTTTATCTATGAAAACTAAGGTTCTTTTTCACAAACTAAGTCAAAATTTAACGGTTTGTGTAATTTATTGAATAAAAGAAAATGATAATCAAATCATTTTATATGAAATATATTTTTATATATATATATCGTTTTACCCTTTCGAAAATATTTTGTGAATGAGTGTTGCAACTTTTTTTACTCTAATTTTGTAGATATTTCGGGTAAAGTGAGTTAATTATCCTTTCTTTAATCGACTAAAATCACACAAATCATTAAATTTTAAAACATTTTGATGAAATTTATGAAAAAGGATCTTAGTTTTCTTAGATTAAAAAAATTGAGACTTTAAAAGTTGAAAAAAAAAATTCGGATTAAGCTTGCTAAACATAAATTTGTTTGAGACTAAATTCACCAATTACTCCCCCACCAAAGACATAAATTAAAATTTTTTAGATGTATAAATAGTAAATTTTAAGAAAAAAAAATGGTGACTTTGTTGTAAAAATTGGTAATTATTAGAATTTACCATTTTTGTGATAAAAGTTATTATATTTTTTATTCAATTTAAGTGACCAAAATATTGAAGAATAATACTGGTAAAAAATGGTAAAGGTATTTTAATTTCTTAAAATGGTAAGATGTATTAAAAATAGGTAAAATATTTTATTTTTCATAAATAATAACATTTGTAGAAAATTAATAAGATTTATGAAAAAAATAAGTTAAAATATTTTAATCTTTCATAAATAATAAAGATTGATAAAAAATGATAAGATTTATGAAAAAAATAATAAAATATTTATCAAACTTCACAACTTACTTTTTTTATTCCAAACTTATGTAGTTAAATTTTATTGATAACTTTTTTTTTGATAAATTGTCGTGTCAAATATAAAAGGTATGACATTGCAATCTTTTGATAAGCGAAACTCTTCAATTTTTAATATGAGAATAAATAACCATTAGTGGAAATGTATTTTGATAATTTTTCTCTAAAAATTATTCACATAACTCAATTTCAAAATAATTTTGTATTCAAAATATTTATCAAATAACATTAAGATAAAAAATTTCCAAACTCGGATGGTAGTTCTTTTTTCTACCCAATCCAACACGCCAAATATGTCACGATTAGCAAGCACTCAGTCAACTGCCATAGGACTGTCACGTTGTCCCTAACTTCTTTGTCTACTTCTCCAACTCTCAATGCTATGTGTGTGTGTTTTATATATATATATATATATCTATATATATTTCTTTATCCGCTCTCTGTAGTTAGTTTATATATATTGTTTTGAAGCTACATCAGGGCATTTTCCCTTCACGTTTTCTTTGCATGACATAATCATCAAAAATTTCTGTTTAAATTCATAGAAAATGCGTGATCATCAAAACTAACCACATACAAAATCATTAATCAATTTTTACTTTCAAATCGGAGTTGCAAGGAAGGCCGGCCGGCCGGAGACAAATTTCAGAAGAAGATGAACAGCAACAAGGTTCACTCTCGGAGAACCGTGCCGACTTTTTCATGGGAAGAAAAGCCCGGGGTTAGCAAGGTGTTAGAGAGGAAGACCACCGAGGAAAACAATTTTAATTACTTCTCCGGTACTGATGATGATGACGACAATCATCGTCATCGTTGTGGCGGTGGCGGTGGTGGTGATGATAAATCTCAAACTCGTAAATTAATTAAGTTGCCGCCTCCGCCAGGTCCACCGGAGAAGTACCGGACTTCGTTTCGTAACGACTTGCAGATTCCACCGCCGCCGTGCGCTTTTTTTCAACCGCCGTTGAAGTGTTCTTCGAGGAAGAAAAATGATGATCCCTTTCTGATAGCTTACAAAGAGTGTACCAAAAGCTCCAGAAAAGATCACAATAAACTCGGTAAGGTTACTACTACTACTGTTGATGATGATGATCATAGCGGATCGGAATTGGGATTCGGATTGAAAAAGAATTTTTCAATTTTTAATTGTAAGCACTCTTGCAGCAGTTTGGTTGCTGATAGCATTATCAGTGCATCTCAATTTCCAGTTTCGAGATCAAAAAAGGAATCCAGACGACATAAAAATTGAAAAACCTCAGAAGAATTCTTCACATTTGCAACAATTTCAGATTAGTTATTAGATTTTTTACTTTAAATCACTCTCTTTGATATGTTAGCTGTCTAATCAGTTATGAATCATTAGTTTAGTTTTTTTTTGTTTCTTCTCCTTGAGGTGCTTTTCAGTGATATCCACCACTTCTTTATGTTTAATTATAATAATTAAACTTTGATAAAGTCTTCTATGGATTCAAATGGAGAGGATCTCAAGTTCTTATTATTAAGATGCTTCTCTTTGGCTTGTACCACACGAGATTTTCTAGTATATATATATACACAGTCTAAAAAGCTTGTTAATTTAATTAATTAAAAAAATTGTTATTAAGTTAATAAAGATATTTAAAATATATTTCTTATAACTCCAAATTTAGTTTTAATTATTTTTATTGGCATTGTATTAGAATATGTCATAGAAGATTTCTATCCTATAATACTCTAATATATCAATAAAAAATAAAATGTATTAGTTTAATTGATTATTAAACTAAACACTATTTCGTTTGGAGTGAGTATTGAAAAAAAAAGGTAAATATCCACTCTAATCTTCTACATATTATGAAATTATATAAATATAAGATAAACAAACTAAGTGAAAAGTAATAGAGATGTAAAGAGAATAGAGAGACAATATTATTATATTTCATTCAATATGATTCTCAATATCTATCTTGATATCTCTCTTAATCTCTATTACAAAGAGATGAATAAACTCTCTATTTATAGAGGTGAAATGGGGAGAGGATAAGCATAAATGATGCCACTTGCTACATGTAATAAATGCTAATTTACTATCAAGTAATACTTAACTATTAAGTGATAAACATCATGGGTGATGTATATCATCTCTATTCAATGTATATACAAATACATTGAATCTTATCACTTCCATTCAATGTTCATCCAAATACAATGAATCTTATCATCTCTATTCAATGTAATAAATCTCCAGGATTCATAATATTCTATCCGATGAACATCCACTAATTTGATGAATCTTCGGGATTCATAACGCTCCCCCTTGGATGTCCATTACATAAAGAATATGCCTCGTTAAAACCTTTACTAGATAAAAACCCAGTGGGAAAAAAATTCTAGTGAAGGAAAAAGAGTACACTATTCTTTATGCAATTTTCTCCCCCTGTTGATATGAACTCTCGAGATCTTTTAACCTACGCAAACCAATTTTATATCTCAATTTCTCAAAGGTTGCAATCGGAAGGGCCTTAGTGAATAAATCTGCAAGATTATAACATGACCGGATTTGAAGCACATCAATATCACCATTCTTTTGAAGTTCATAAGTAAAGAAAAATTTGGGTGAAATGTGTTTTGTCATATCTACTTTGATATACCATACTTTCAATTGAGCTATACAAGCTGCATTATCTTCATATAGAGGAGTTGGAATCTCTCTTCCGGGTTATAAACCACAACTCTCTCTAATATAATGTATTATTGTCCTTAACCATACACATTCTCGACTTGTTTAATGAATGACTATTATCTCAACATGATTAGAAGAAGTTGCTGCTATAGTTTACTTTGTAGAGCGACATGATATAACAGTATTGTCATATGTAAATAAATAGCCAGTTTGAGAACGTGCCTTATGCGGATCGGAAAGATAACCGACATCCGCATACCCAATTAACATTGGATCATTTTTATTTGAATAAAATAATCCGAAGTCAATAGTTCCTTGGAGGTATTTAAGGACATGTTTAACACCATTCCAATGTCGTCGTGCTGGCGAAGAACTAAATCTTGCCAATAGATTTATAGCAAATGCTAGATCGGGTCGAGTGCTATTTGCTAGATACATTAATGCACCAATAGCACTTAAATATGATACTTCAGGACCAAGTAGTTCTTCATCATTTTCTCGAGGTCTAAAAATATCTTTATTTACATCCAGTGACTTCACGACCATTGGAATACTTAGTGGATGTGCTTTGTCCATGATTTTTTTTTTCAAAACCTTAGCTGTATATGTTGATGATGGACAAAAATTCCATCTTTTACATGTTCAATTTGAAGCCCAAGACAAAACTTGGTTTTCCAAAAATCTTTAACTTCAAATTCTCACTTCAAACAATCTATAGCTTCTCGGAGCTCTTCCGGAGTTCCGATAAGATTAATATCGTCAACATATATAGCAAGAATCACAAAACCAAAATCTGATTTCTTAATAAATACGCATGAACATATTTGGTCATTTTTATATCCTGAATTCAATAAGAATTCACTAAGGCGATTGTACCACATGCGTCCAGATTGTTTAAGCCCATATAATGATTTCCGTAATTTTACAGAATAATTCTCACGAGGGCCATTAGAAGCCTTTGGTAATTTTAATCCTTCAGGGATTTTCATATAAATTTCATTTTCAAGGCTTCCATATAGATAAACCGTAACAACATCCAGTAGACGCATGTCCATCTTTTCATGAACTGCCAAACTTATAATATATCGAGTGTAATAACATCAATAACTGGTGAATAAGTTTGATCATAATCAATTCCTGGCTTTTGTGAAAAGCCTTGTGCGACGAGTCGTGCTTTATATCTTACGACTTCATTATTCTCATTCGTTTTCGCACAAACACCCATTTATAACCAACGGGTTTTACACCATTTGACGTTTAGACTACAAGTCCAAAAACTTCTTTCTTTACAAGCAAACTTAACTCCGATTGAATCGCATCTTTCCATTGATGCCAATTAATTCTATGCCGACATTCTTCAACCGATGAAGGATCTAAATCCTCATTATCCTTGAAAATATCAAGGGCTACATTATATGCGAAAGCATTATCAATAACAATTTTACTTCGATATCAACTTTTATTCGAAGTTGTATAATTAATAGAGATTTTTGAATTCTCTTCATCATTTGTAGTTGGAATCTTTTCATCGGTTGTCCATTGGTTTTCATTTTCCGTTTCTTCAACATGATCTTCCGGATCATTTAATCCTCTTTTCTTTCGAGGATTTTTATTTTTAGAACCAAGGGGTCGACCACGCTTCGGCGTGTTTTTGACTCAACAGCTATAGGATTTACCTTTTCTCCTTCATGAACTTCTATTCGCATAGGAGCATCAATACTGGAATATGCGATTTAGTGACTCTTCCGGAGTCAGCAAAAGAATTTGGCAGTTGATTTGCAATTTGTTGCAAATGAATAATCTTTTGAACTTCCAGTTCACTCACATTTGTGCGTGTGATAACATCAAATATGATCATGTTGTGGGATATAAATTGTGCATGATTTGTGAGTTTTATTGTATTAAATTGAGATAAATTGAGTGATTAAGGGTTTAATTTTATATTTTGCATTTCGGGTAACTTCGGGGCAAATTAGCTTAAAAAGATAAATTCGGAGGCAAAAGTGCAACATTTTGGAAATATGCTACGCCCTTGGAAGTTGTACTACGCCCGTATGAGCTATACGCCCGTTGCCCTTTTGTGCATCACACCCGTATAAAATAACTACCTGCTCTACGACCGTTGCACTCTGGATTTTACGTCCGTAGGACATAACGACATCAATACGCCCGTAGTCATGCCGGAATCACTGTTTTCTTTGTAAAATGATGATTTTACCCCTAGTTTCGGTTACCTATAAATATTAGGATTTTTAGCATTAGTCAGATTGGCTTGATTATCACATTGTTTTAGATATTGAATATCATATTGGGTTTTCTTGAATTTCATATATTTTGGTATAGAATTTAGGGAATTTTCTATTACTTTGTTGATCTACTTTCAATTAGATAATTCCCTAGGTTGTTTTAGTGAAAATTGTTTCTAGTTAGGTTGTGTAATCTCTCCTCGGTCTATAAGGTAGAGTTTTGCAATCTAATCAAGAGGTGTTTGAATCTACTTCAATCATTCAAGCTTTAAAGTGCAAGAAGAGGATTCAAGAGGAGAGTTGAAGTGTAGAGATCTTTCCGGTATCAATTGACAACTGGTTTTGGAATTATTTTCTTACCTTCTTCTATTACTTTTGATGATATTTCTTGTAATCTAGTTTACCAACCCAATAGGAACTCTCTTCTTCTACATTTCTTTAGGGTAGAAGTGGTTGGTTTCATGTTATACTTTCACTATGAGATTGATCTATTGTGAGTTGATTGTTATGATTTCATTAGCTTGAATTGCAATTTCAATTATGGCTTTGATTTGAATTCCTATCTTGAGTTGAGCTCTAATTCGATTTTGTGGTTCGGGTTAACACTAATTGTTAAGCCGGACCTTGAATATACGATTAGTGCTAGATTAGTTTGGTTATTTTCCTATTGATGTACCGGACCTTGGATGATTAGTAGGGATCTAATCTTACTAATATATTCGAGTTGTTCTTCACGTATGAATTTCTTTCAACGACACGTATTGAGGAAATTCATCCTTAGACTTAGATTTGGTGAAATTGTGATAGTGGATTCATGATACTTGATTTCGTTGTGAAGTGTATCCTCCACTCTCTCTAATGTCTTTAGTGAGTTCTTCAAATATTCAATATTATCTCATCTGTATTCTTTACTTTGCTTTCTTTTAATTTGCTTTCTAGGAAATTAGAATTCAATCCTATCATTCTTGATAAAGGTTGGATTACTTGATGATTGATTCATACTTCCAAATCATATTCATAATTGATTTAATTATATTTTCCACACTAAAAATTAATAGACGTCTTGGGGAAAACGATTTTATAAATATTAAAATCTGAATACTACCTTTACTTACTAAACTATTTCGATAAGTTCTCTGTCTAGTTGAATTTATTTTTTTAGTGACAATTCTATTTTAATCTTGAGAATTCCTATTATTTTTAGTATTATTTTATTCCATTATTTATATTATTTTATATATATATATATATATATATATATATATATAAGCTCATCAGCGTGGATCTAAATGATTCAAAGATGTTTTCCACGCAAGTTCAATTTTATGTCATCTATTCTCTCCCCCTAATTTGGGAAACAAATTCTCATCAAAATGACAATCAACAAATCTTGCTGTAAAAACGTTCCCTATCAAAGGTTCAAGATACCTTATAATAGACGGGGAATCATACCCAACCTATATCCCCAATCTTCTTTGATGACCCATTTTTGTTCGTTGGGTTAGTTCAATAGGAACATATATATCACACCCAAAAATTCTCAAATAAGAAATATTTGGTTCTGAACCAAAAGCCAACTGTAGTGGAGAAAATTTATGATAACTCGATGGCCTTAAACGCACAAGTGCTGCAACATGCAAAATGGCATGCCCCCTGTAGTGGAACATGCAACACAGGAAAGCTTATCGGCAGTCAAAACCATTTGATTCTCCAAAGGATGACCGTGCGTTGTCTCGATAATTTTTCGCATCAAAATTGATCCCGGATAACCCAAACGATCATGCCAAATTTTAAAAGTAACGAGATTAGTAAACTTCAGGTTTACTAAATGATGAGACTCAATGACATTAATTTTAGCATAATATAGGCCAGAGGATAAAGATGGCTTTTCCAACAAATGCTTATTACCGGAGGTCATTTTTGTAATAGCCAAATATTCATGACCATTATCTTCCATAGTCTCAATATGATATCCATTATGTCGGATATCCTTAAAACTCAATAGATTTCTTCAAGACTTCGAGGAAAACAATGCTTTATCAATAGCAATCATAGTTCCTCCCGGTAATATTATATTAGCTCTTCCGGAGCCTTCAATAAGTTTTACACTACCATTTATTGTGGTAACACTTGTTTCTCCCACATTCAAATGAGAAAAATATTTCTCATATTTCAGTATGGTGTGCGTAGTTCCACTGTTAATTAGACATACACTTTCAATGTCATCATTCAACCCATAAAAGGGGACCATAGCCATTTGGTAATCTAACAAACTTCGACTGTGAGTTAATAATATACAATGTAAATAATCTCACAAACTTCAGGTTGTGAGTTAATAATAAGCAATCATAAGACCATCATAATAATAACAAAATATTTATAAGCAGAAACATTAAATATAAGATAATAAGATAAAGTAAAAAGTTCTAAAAGATTAAACATATAATATACTAAAATATTAAATAACAAAATATAATATATTACATAAACATATAACATATAATAAAATATTCTAATTCTTTTGGCAACTTCCGGTAGTCATCAACATTTTTAGCACATGAATTATCATCTCGATAATTACGATTATAAGGGCCAAATTTATCACGAGTACATATCCATGATCATACTTATAACCACGACCAAGATCTCTTTTGGAATCATGAGTTATAACATCATTCACTTCGGGAATGGAATAGAACTCGTTGGTCAAGTATCGTGATTTTCATCAACAACTCATTGTTTTGTTAGATTTAAAATCTTGCAACTTCAGGTGCAACCAATTATACCGTGTTTTAGGGAGGACGACCATCTTCCGGTGGTCGAACCTATCTTTCAAAATTTTTCCACAAAACAAGGGGATCTTTCACGGTAAGATAATCACTTTTCAAATCATCATGAAGATGATGACATAGAAAAATCATAACTTTTGCACAATCTTGTGCTGATGATATATTATTTTCTACAACGGTGTCTGTCGGACCCATTGCAACAAGATGCATCTCGACATCTAATGTCCATGATAAGTAGTTTTTTTTCTAGTAACATCAAGAGTCACAAATTCATGTTTAGTGAAATTTGTCATAATGGTAAAAAACGTACCTGATTATTCTTCAAATAAACTTCAAAAACACTTTACTCGGTGGTAGAGCCTCGTGCTTGTCTCAGTTGGTTAGAGACTCGTGTTGATAACATATTATAAAATTATATAAATATAAGACAAACAAACTAAGTGAAAAGTAAGAGAGAGATGTAAACAGAATAGAGAGACAATATTATTATATTTCATTCAATATGATTCTCAATATCTATCTTGATATCTCTCTTAATCTCTATTACAAAGAGGGGAATAAACTCTCTATTTATAGAGGTGAAATGAGGAGAGGATAAGCATAAATGATGCACTTGCTACATGTAATAAATGCTAATTTACTTAAGAATTAAGTATCAAGTAATACTTAACCATTAAGTGATAAACATCATGGGTGATGTATATCATCTCTATTCAATGTATAAACAAATACATTGAATCTTATCATTTCCATTCAATGTTCATCCAAATACAATGAACCTTATCATCTCTATTCAATGTAATAAATCTTCAAGATTCATAATAATCTATCCGATGGACATCCACTAATTTGATGAATCTTCGGGATTCATAACACTACAATATTATCTAATACACTACAATATTATCTATTCTTTTATTGAAAAAGCTAAGACAACAAAAAAAATACACTTTAATTAATGAACCAAATTAATAAAATTTCAATTATTTTTCCCCAAAAAAAAAAAAAAAATTCTCAAGGACATGCGAATTTAAAATATAATATATATTATTATGTAACTAGAGAATCCAATTGGTAAATGCGGAGAGAATCATGTTTCGGATTCATTGTTCCGATTTGAAATGAACACGTTCCATGGACTTTGTGTGAGTATATTAGAAACTCACAGTTCTTACCCTTGCATGCAACCCTTACTCTCTCTTTATCATCCTTCTTAAAATAAAGCTTCCTACCCGTGTTTATGCCATGATTCACAATAGCTTCCTTGAATATAAGCTTTGTTTCAAATATCATCCCAATTTCAAATATAGGGTCCAAACCATCTCTTTCATTTACATGTCTTGGAAACTTCTCCATCAACATAGCATCATCGGTTTCCTCATTTTGATCCCAAAATTCATCATCACTGCAAACAAACATATTATTGTCACTTCCATCTCCAATCTCAAATTCTTGTTCAAGGGCACACTCTACAACATTTCCTATTTCCCGGGATTCAAATACTTTCCATGTACCCTCCAAATCAACTTGTTCTCTTACTACTATTGACTTCCCTTTGTCATTTCCATCAACTTGTGTCAAGCCACTGCACAAAACATCATCCAGCCATGCATTTTCTTCATTTTTTGTCACACCAACAGTTTTTCTTTCTTCAACATGGGAAAATTGTACTTCAACTTGTTGTTCCACTACATGAACCTCATGTTTCTGTTTTTCCAATACTTTTGCTGACTGAACAATGTGAATCTCATCTATATCAATTTCCTTTGTATTTTTTTCACTAATCCCTAAATGTGGTACATCATCCAAATCAACAAAAGAGAGCTTAAATCTATCAAATGTATCATAATCGAACCAATCATGTTTCATCTATCATTTTAAAAATAAATAAAGAGTTAGATAGTATCCAACATATGCACAACCTAATCAATTAAACCAAAATAAATTGCATGACTTACAAAGTGTGGATAGCCTTTTGATAAGCTAAAAACTTGAGGTGCATGTTGGATGAACTGTTGTACATAGTATAACACAAAATAGCCACACTCCACATCATTTGTTTGTTGGGGAACCTAAAACAAAAAATCAGAAATGAACAAAAACTTCTCATCATATAAACAAAAAAAAAAAAAAAAATCATATATATATAATGTACCTTTGGAATCATGATTGAAATGTGCCTAATAGATTCCTTCGTAGCACACATTCCCTCAATTTTTAGTAAGTCCAATACAAAGCTACAAATTATAAAAATTTAAAGATAGTGTCAAATTATTTAAAATACTCCAAAAAATATGGAATAAAATTTAAAAATTAGATTCGATTCACCATACCTTCTAATTTCGGATTCAAGACTTTGTTCCATTGATAAAAGAGAGTCCAAAATCAAGATACATTGTTTATCATAAGCTTCTAAATCTTTGTCGAAGTTACACATTATTATGAGTCTCCAATGAGACCTTAATGTAAAAAAAAAAAGTCAAGACAATTAAAACAAAAAGGTCATACACTCACAAATATTTTAATAAAAACATGGCTTAAAAGAATTAAAATTTTTAACCGCAAAACACATACCACATGACAATTGGGACTAATATATATTGTTTGGACAATAAATCCAGCTTCTTAATCCACTTTGGCACTTTTTCAGCTAGCCCATGACAATATTGGTTAAACATCAAAGAGTCTACAAACCCAAATTTAGACTTTCTCTCGGGTGGAACTTTTTCTAAGATTTTCCTGAAATATTTAATTAAAATATTAACTCTAGAACAACATTCAAATAAAATATTAACTATAGAACCACAGTGTTTGTATGTATGTGTGTGTGTATATATATATATATGCTTCTCTCTCTCTCTCTATCTGTTTCCATAGATAAAAAATGGAGTGTAACTTACACTACCGGAATTATAATATGAATCGGGGGTTTGGGCACCAAATGATGAAAGGCAACCATTAAACTGCATAAATCAACATTCACAGTGTAGCAAAAATTGTTCCACATTAAAGCACACTTATTCATGCACACAAGCTCCGAGCTATAAAAATAGTAGAACCGAATAATTATCATATATAACAATGACATATGGGAAGCCCTCGGATTTTTATAACAGTCTTAAAGGCCACAAACTTTCATCAAACCACTTTTGGCACCAACTCCAGAAACTCAAACATGAAAATATGTATGAAAACATAAACATAACTCCAGAAACTCAACTCACTAAAAATATGTATGAAAATATAAACTTACTCAAAAATTGTTTCATATATTCCGGAATTTAACATTCCTTGAAGAACCTTTCTGCTCGAGCTTGATTCCGGTCCATTTTTTTGCAGATTTCTTTTGCATGCATTTGTTCGAGTCATCTTTCCACTTCTTCGATAAATTTTTAATTTTCAGTTCTGAAAGATAAAAATTTATTAACAAAAGCCCCAACTATCACAAAAACCCTAAAATCACTGCTGGGTTTCATCCACAACAAAAAATATAAAAAATAAAAAAATCACTTACCATATCTAGAGGGTCTAGTTTTAATAATACATATTTTTACTCCATGGTTGCCGGCGGAAGAAACTAAATTCGGTGCTAATGATGTTTATGGAGGTCTGTCGGGATCAAGAGGGCCGACACCGAGACATTCAAACTATGAGGAGGGAAGTGGAAGATGGTTGGAGATGGTGGAGATGAGTAAGGATGATGAAGATGGTTGAGTGGAAGCTTATGTTTGATTTCTAGAATTTGAGAATTGGATCGATGGAAAAATGGAGGAGGGGAAGTGGAATTGGGGTTTTGGGTTTTTTTTTTTTAAAACGGTGAAATGACATTTTTACCCGAGAAAATAATTTTTTTAAAATATAATAGTTGACTAACGGTTGACCAAAAAAAATTAACGGAAATGATGAAATTGGCCAAAATTTATAAGATAATGGATGAAATTTTCCAAAAAAAAAGAAAAGGGATGAAATCGCAAAAAATTTACCAATTTGGCCAATTTGCCATTTTTATAATAAAACAATATAATAATAATATTTAATGACAAAATTAATTTCAAAAGAACTTGAAATTATACTTACTGTAATTTGATTTAAAAAAGGAAAGTCAAAATAATAATATAATATTATAAAAAAATAATATTTTATAAAATATAATTCAATAAAATCAATTTTCATAAAATATAATTATCATGCCCGAAAATCATGATATTTTTCAAAACATATGAAAACAGAAGGTTTAAACAGATGAAAAAGGTCAAACCACTTACCTTTGTCATCAAAATTATCGAAATCTACAACCTTCGGTAATCTAAATCACGAAATGATTCTTTACCTAAAATTATTCAAAGCTTAATAAAAATTTACAAACTTAATAAATTTAATTGCAAACTTAATTTCCTCTCGAACTTATCAAATTCTAAAAACTTAATTAACATACGATTCTAAACCAAAGTATTAAAAATATTCAATGTCACTAACCTTAATTGTAATTGACAATACAATTTCTTCAATTTCAAAAACCTTCATGTTCGGATCTTCTTAGTACCCAATTCTCATAATACCACAAAGACGTTAAACTATCTCATAAATTATTTCTTTTAGGGTTTCGGAGTATATAAAGAATATTTAACTTAATAAATTGTACAATAGATCCTCTAATATTTAAGTACTTAAATAAGGCTCCTAAACTTTATCAAATTACAAAATCACCCTTGTTAATTTGGTCATGGGTATCACAATGATGTAGAGGCGTCCTAATCTCTTCCGATGATCATATATCAACCCATTCCGATCACGCAAGTTATGGATTATTATGTTGTGGTATCCTCGATGGGCTTATTAGACTCTCTCCAACCCGCATGAGTATATGTTCCTCCTCACCATCGATATAAATGACGTGTCCATCGAAAATCACCATCCTCCTCCCTTCCGTCTAGACCTGCTATGATTCCCTCTAAGAGGCAAGTTACTGAGTTGAATTTGGTGGATGATCTTCCGCCTACAAACAAGAAGCCATGCGTTGCTTCTTCACTAATTAATGATCTTTATGAGGTTCCTATTAAGGTGGCGATTGTCACATAGCCATCCCAAACATTATGAATTGCTTACATTAGAACTGTCGGGGTTTAGGGATGTCCCAACATTTTAATGAGCTCAAATCCCTTGTGCACCAACATCACTAAACTATACTATTTCCGTGCGAAACAAAGTTATCCGCCCCGTGCTATGAATGTTATCCGTATTCAACTTCAATTTTCTGGTGATTCTTTTTTTTTTTTTTTTTTAGATAACTAGTACGAGTGGTGGTATGGCTTTAAATTAGAATTCGAATTTAGATTTATATATATTTTCTTTTTCTCAAGGTCACATTGATGCTCTTATTACTTCTATTGGTAATCAATGGAGAATAATAGGATTTTATGGTAACCCTAGACAAGATTTATGCCACTCTTCTTGGGCTCTTCTTCGTCGATTAAAACCTATGTTCAATTATCCTTAGCTCTGCTATGGCGACTTTAGCGAAATTTTAGCCAATTCCGAAAAAAGGTGTGGCTCCCTCGTAGGGTTTCATTGATTAAATAGTTTGGAGATAAAATTATTTTTGTGGTTTCATGGACTTGAGATTTATGGGACCACAATTTACATGGTTCATTAATTGCATCAATCACTTGGTTAGAGCACTGGTTGATCATTTTTTTGCCACTAGTAATTGTAAAGATCTTTTCTTGTTGGCGAAAGTTAGACATTTGATGGTGAAGTGTTCTAATCATCTTCCTATCCTATTGGAAATGACATAGCCTGCAAGCCCCTTCGAGTATAATGGCCCAAAATGTCTTCGTTTTGATCCCACTTGGTTACAACATGAGGTTTGCAAACATGATTTTTGACTGTTTGGTTTTCCGCTTTTGATTCTACTGGTCATGTATTCTTTACTTGGAGTAGGGATGAAAATGTTTTATGTTGTTGTCTAATATTCATGTATTCTACTGGTATTGATTTTTAACTTATTGGTTTTCCGCTTTTGATTCTACTGGTCATGTATTCTTTACTGGAGTAGGGATGGAAATGTTTTGGAAAGTTGGAGTCTAAAATCAAGGTTGTGTAGAATGATTTATTAACTATTCGGTTAGTCCTTCCAATTGATAAGAAAGCGGCATAAACAAAGTTGGAGTGTTTATTGCACACTGAAAAGTTTTTTTGCGCCAATGCAGTCGTTTAGAATGGTTAAAAGTCGGGGATAGGAACAATAGTTATTTTCATTGGCGAGCATCTGCTAGAGCTGAACGAAATCATATTTCAAAGCTCTGTACTAATGATGGTTCTTGGGTATATTCCCCACGAGAGTTACAAATTTTGTTTGTGCAATTTTTCTCTCAACTTTTTACTACCGAAGGCTAGCGCGACTTCTCATCGACTAATCTTCGGATCTCCATGTTGACTAAATAGTAGGCCTCTGCTATGAATATGGGCATCACAAAGGTTGAAATTGAAGTGGCAGTGACACAACTTTCCAATACTAAGGCCCCGGGGCTTGATGGGATGCATAGAGTTTTTATCAAAATGTTGTGGCATGATATTAAAGCGGATATTATTTTGTTTGTACAAGCCTTCTTTCATAGGGTAGTCGAATTGGACTTACTTAACTATACATACATTATGCTAATCCCCAAGGTTAAAGATCCTCAATGTATGTAGGAGTTTCAGCCTATTAGTTTATGCAACTCGTTGTATAAGCTTATTTCTAAGATCCTATGTAATAGGCTCAAAAGTGTGGTACCTTCTGTTATTTCTCAAACACAATCAACGTTTGTTCTTGGGAGGCTTATTATGGATAATGCTACGATTACTTTTGAATGCTTTCATGGTTTGCAAAGTTCTATGAATTGAGGAGATACTTATATGGCTCTTAAATTTGATATGTAAAAAGCTTATTATCATTTTGAGTGAGATTTTTTAAATTAATGTTGGAGAAGATGAATTTCCCCAAGTGGTTTGAAAAGTTTAATACACTTTGAAGTTGAAATATCTGAAGACTATCGAACCTATGAAGCCAACGACTCTCGAAAGTTGAGTCAATTTCGAGATCAAGTCTAAAACACCCATCGAAAGAAATCAAAATCTATTGGATCGAGATCAAGCCAAAAGGCGTCGAATCCGGGATAGATCGAATCAACGGATCCATAGAAATAGTACCTTGTAAATTTGATTGTTATAAAATATACTTTGTTACATGTATTTTTTCAATTTGTTTAATTTTTTTATTTCATTTTATGCTTAATGACTTTTTGATTTTTTTTTCCCATTTGTTTGACATTTCACTTTTTCTTTATTTATTTCAATTTGTTTTAAATTTTTCTTTGACTTCTAAGTATTTTTACAAAAATTTTCATTTCCTCTTTATATGTCTCAATTTGTGTTAATTTAAAAAATTAATATATACATAATATATTTTTCTCTCTATCTTCTCTTCGATTTAATAAGTATAGGTTGAAAGAAGAAATGCCTAGCTAAATTTAAAATTAATTTTTATTTATTCTAATATTTTTAATTTAATTGATTATGATTTTTTTGTACTGTAATTTTTTTTTTAAAAAAAATTAGAACTTACTTATATGTATTTTTTTTTGAAATGTGTATCCTATTATATAAATATTCTCCTCTTTCGAAAATATGGGCCTTCTTTTGGTTTATGGATCGTATAAATTAAAAAAAAGAATGTTCACCGTCTTACCCATTTAGGAAATGACTTAGTTTGTTCAAGTTTTGTCAGATCTCAAAAGATATCATGTCCAAAATTACTTGTTGGCCCAAATAATCCATATTTATAAAGGCCACTTGAAAATCCAGACCAATTCTACTGGGAGGGATTCCAAGTCCAGGCTTTCAGACATTGCAATTGCACTCGTACTCCTTGTGACTTGTTCCTTTCCTGGCTGTGATCGACTCGGTCGCGACTCGCTCTCTACCTTTCTCCCGCCTAGGGTTTATGTAGAATTTGTACGAAATCCATTCTCCACTGTTCTCTGTTGCAGCACTTGCGCAAAATTTCCTGATTGTTTTGACTAGAAAAATCTATCTTCAGGTATCTTTGCGTCTTGCATTTATTTTATGCATATGTATATATAAATATGCATGTACACCTTTATGTTCTTTTACTTCATAATTTTTAGGGTTTTAAGTTGTAGGAGTACTAGATTTTTGAGATTGATTGCGTCTCGTGTTCTATCGGTCTGGAGTTAAATTTCCAGTTCATTCTGTTGGAAACGTGCTTCATCTGAATTGACATTATTTATCCATTTCCTTTCAATTTTTTTCTTTTTGTTTTTGAGGATGAATGCCTTGTTAGACGTAGCCTACAGATTCAATTGTAGGAACAATAACGTTTTTTCTGAAAATCGAATGTGTTATGAATTTTCTGGTACCTTGATATCTCCTTTCCGCGTCCAATTGATGTTTAGTTATGGAGAATGATGATTTTCTTTTGTTCTTGCAGCATTTTTTCTTGGGCTTATTTATGTGAAGTCATGGCCAATAATCCCCAGTCTTCTGGTGCACAGGTATTTCACATTTGCATTTTACCTATAAGAGATTCACAGTGAGCATTGAAAGTAGTGTTTTGGGGAAAATTTATGGAAGAAATGGAGAAATATATTTTAAATGATCAATTGCTTCTAGTTCTAGCTGAAGATATGTTATCACACAGTCAGTGCCATTTTTTAAGTTAGAATGTAAAAAATATTAAGGTCATATTTGTTTCTTGAGCATTAAATTGCAAGTTTTAATAAAATCAAACATACAATATAAGTTTAAAGAGAGAATATATCTTGTTTTGTGTTGTATACTTTTCTTTTAAGTAGAAAGCTTTATTATCTCTCATGGCTATTCAGCATGATGACTAGTAATATATTGTTCTAATTTGGACCCCTTTGTTTCCTTATTTATTCTATCACAGCCACTTAGACCGCCTGCAGTGGGATCCATGGCTCCTCAAAGCTTTGGAGCTCCATTTCCCATGCAGGTATTTTGCCATCTTGATTTTCTTTAATTCTTTGCACCCTTATTAACTATAAATTTCTGGGTTTTATGCATGGTTTTTTGATTAAAATATGTCTCCTGTAGTATCGACCTGCTATGCCAGGACAACAAGGTCAGCCATTTGTTTCCCCAGTATCAGCTTCTCAGCATTTTCGCCCAGTTGGTCAACCACATAACATTGTGATGCAACCTAGTCAAAGTCAAGGACCGCAGTTTCCTCAACCAATGCAACAGTATCCTCCACGTTCTAGCCAGTCTAGTAATGGTGCTCCTTCATCACAGCCAATGTTGATGCCTTATGTTCAACCAAATATGCCCCCTGCACCTGGCTCTTCTCAACCTCAGCAAGGAGGCTCCTTAATTAATCATGTCCCTGGAATTGGTGGCCCAGGAATTCCATTTCCTTCGTCATATGCTGTAAGAGCGATCAAACATCATTTATTCTTTTATTGATCTACTTGTGCTTCCTTGCATTGATATTGCTCTTTTTTTAGCATGCTCCATCTTCTTTTGGCCAGATACAAAATGGCATGAATATTTCATCTCAGTTTCAACCTTCAACACAAATGCATGCTCCAACTGCTCCAGTTGGCGCCCAACCATGGTTGCAATCTGGAAATCATAGTGTTCCAGTTAATGCATATTCACAGCATAATACTCAGCAGAACCCTGCACCAGTGTTGGTAAGTAGCTTCCTCTAGTTTTGGGTCCTCCTATATTTTGACGTGGTTCCTGTTATTACAGCTTCTCTTCTAGAGAAATTGCTTGCCTCTTTCATATTAGATTGATTTTGTATTTAGAGGAATGAAGAACTTGCTTTCTAGCTCTCTTTCAAACATGATCTTTCCAACACTCAATCTATTTATATTTGGCATTACTTCATGCCTGTACATAGATGCTGCACCTACATGTCCATCTACTTGTTAATGCTGATTATCTTTTTCAAAAATTTAAGATGCTCTGAGTGATGTGTTTTTAAAATTGTTTCACACCCTCCTTTCTGTTGCCACTCCAATGCTTGTACTTTCTCTGGCAACTTGAGCTTTAATCCTGTAACTGGTGCATGGTAATATAGTTAACAGGAAATGGGGAAAACCACAAACTTTAGCTTGGTTATGAAAGAATTCTTTGCAATTACAATATAATTGTATTAGAAATTAATTGTCTATGTATTTGTGTCTACCTATAAATAGAATTTTCAGAATCTAATTCTAATAGAATTAGGAAACTGAATAACAACCAAAAATATTAAAATAACTTGGAAACTAAAACACTTTTAGAAAAACAAAGAATATAGGAAAGGAAATGATAATTATTCCTGAAAACAGAATTCTAATCCTAATAGTGGTCGCTTTTAATAGGTTTTCACTTTTCAATGGTGTTTCCTGCAATCATATCTAATGTGGCAATATATTTAAAATATTCTTGAAAGGAAATCTAGCCAATTGCCTACCTGAAATTGTGCTTATTTTCTTCTTTAATTTAGTTTTTATGTCCTTAATTTGGTTGTCATCTGTTATGTTATAATTATTTATCTTTTCTGATTTTTAAGGCTGCCAATACTGCTCATCAAACTGCATCTGATTGGCAAGAGTATGAAGCTGGTGAAGGAAGAAGGTTAAGACTTCCATTAATTTGCACTGCATTCGCATAAGAAATTGTGGTTCTTTCACAAACTTATTACTGTTTGTGTCTAAATATGTATATTGGATCTTCATATTTGTTTTTGTTATGTTCAGATATTATTACAATAAGGTGACAAAACTATCTAGCTGGGAAAAACCTCTAGAGTTGATGACACCGATTGAGGTGAGCATATCACCAATCTGCTGTGTTTTGGGAAGTTTATGTTGCCTCTTTGCAAAAGAGAAACATGCTTTGTATTGCTGTGAAACTTGTCTGAAACTGCTCTCTTTCATGGATGCTCCTAATTGAATCACACTTAAATTGTTCAAAGTTGTTTTATGCCCGTTTTTCTTTTCTTTGCATGTTCTCCCAATGGTTTGTAGATGTCATGGCAAGTCACGGGAATATAACAACTGCTCTTAATGCCCACTGTGAAGGTCATTTCCCTTTCTCAAGGCAGGCAACAAGTTGCTATTTAAATTTTGTTTATATTGGTGTTTCTTTCCCCTCCCCCCTCCTTTTTATTGGGTGTATTGATCAGTGGCTGTCCTTGGTGTAATTAGTCATAGTTCTTACTCAGAAACATCTAAATAAGAGGTAAACTTTGTATCCTTTCCCTACATTTAGCTGTTCAGCATGTTTTCTTGCTAGAAAGTTAAAATTTCCGATTGTATCGGCATAACACTTCTCATCCTCATGCTATCTCAGATATTCTCGTTTCATTAGTTGGCTTCTGCATTGCTAGAAGTCCTTGAGTAATCTGGTGTTTTACTATGCAAATTTTTTGGTTGTGTAAATTATCTATTTTTGCTCTGTGCTTTTGTTTCTTGGCGCTCTTCATCTCCTATCTATGCGTGCATTTATATGTAAGTACCATGAGATGGATCATTTCTAGATGGTTAGGATTTAGGTCTTAAAACTTTGTTGGATACAGGAAGGTCTCCAGGTTAAAACCATCACTGCCTGTGTTCTATATACCTTGACGTCTTTTTGTATTGTATTTGCATGTGTTGCTGGTGGGCATGATTTCTCTCTTTGTAACTCTTTCACACAATCATGTAGATTCTCTTTTCATAAGTGGACAAGTTTTCAGTTTTGTCCTGGTCCTTTTTTATCTCTGTGCCTGTTTTTATGTTTCATTTTAATTTACTGCACTTATCTAAATTTCCATCAATATTGGTTAGATTTCTTTGTTTCTTTTGTGGAGGATATATTCATTCTCACTATCATGATAAATATTCTTTCCTTGTTTTTCCATTTTTGGTTTTTTGTGTTTTCCCAGAGAGCTGATGCATCAACTGTCTGGAAAGAATTTACTACCCCCGAGGGCAGAAGGTGTGTTCTTAATTTAAAATGTTGTTATAGTAGACATAAATTTGGGGATGTTTTCATGGTTTACCCAATGTAATATCAATAAATTTTAATTGTAGATATTACTACAATAAGGAAACAAAGCAATCCAAATGGACAATACCTGAGGAATTGAAGGTTTGTTCAAGATTTATGGTCCATATGATGTTATAGCTACCGATTTCTTGCCACTGATACGTCAGAACATGGTACAGTTAGCCCGTGAAGAAGCTGAAAAAGCAGCGGCTCAGGAATCATATTCTGAAATGGGTACATTGTCTAATGTGCTTCCTGCTACGGCAGGCAACTCTGTTGAACCACCACCAGTTGTTGCCTCTGTTAGTGTCTCTTCCTCAGCAGTGTCTGCAGTAGCTTCTAGTCCCGTTTCTGTAACGCCAGTTGCTGCTGTGTCCAGTCCTCCAGCTACCGTTGGTTCTGGCTCACCAGCAGCACCGACAGTCCAGCTTCCAGTGTCTGGTTTGTCGACTTCATCTTCTCTTGGTGAAACAATCACTCCACCTTCTGTCATGCCAGGAGTTCCTTCTCTGGGAAATAGTCCCTTGCCTGCTGAAAGCAGCAGTGTAGTTGGATCCTTCATGCAGAACATAGAGGTATTGCTAGTTTCTATTATTGTATTTAAATGTCTTTGTTTTGCCACTGTTTGTTATGATATCTTGTGGATAAGAGCAACTGATCCATTCTTGTTGTTCGAGTTCATGGATTTTGTCATCAGTGTTGGATGTGGCTGTCTTTCAGGAGTCAAATTGAAATCTTATTTAGGACTAAAAGTAAATTGCTAAAGAGTAGCTACATTCTGGACTAGGTGCAAGAGCTTATCTTGGATGCTTATTGGTATTTTGCTGACATTTTAAGAAAATTACTCAAGAATCAAGATAATTGTATAATTATTTAGGTTTATTTTTACCAAAATGGCTTAAATTCTATTGGTGAAATATCTCACACTTTTTAGGGAGAAAAGGTTAAAAAAAAAAAAAAAAAGAAGAAAAAAATTTCCTTCAGTTGCTACTTGATGTGTTTTTTTATAATTTTTCAACAATACCAAATTACATGGTTTTATCAGAAATTGGAGACAGTCTTTCCTTTCTGAAGATTGACATTGCTTTATTTTAAAAGGTTTAAATAAACTGTCCTGATATCCATCAACATCCTCTTAAATTTAAAATTTATTAGAGCTTTATTATATTCCCTGTAGTCCCATCTGCGGCCTCCTCCACCCTTCTCTGAACCTAATTCCCTGACACATGTTTCTAGAAATTCTGTGGCTCAAAACAGTTGATTCAGAGACACCCTCCCTTTTCTCTCCTGTTCTAACCTCCTCTCTGTTCTCTATTCGTCTTCTCATTTCTCTGGTATGTTTAAAACTTCAGTGGAGAGAGGTGGACCAACTCCATACTCCCAATCGATGGGTATGATTTTTTTTTGACCGGTCTCTTTAGAATAAAGAGATAAGTTGCGAAACAAATTGATTTATTATTTTGCTTCTACTGTACTGAAAACGTTCTCATAAAACAAAATAGGAGCCTGTGTCATGAAGTATGTGTTATTGCAAACATCTTTGAAGTTATAAGATTTACTTTTGAGAAGATAAAACATTACTTTTTTCTCCCTATATAACTCTCAGGAGGCAAAGAAGGACATCACTGCTGCTGGAGAAACTAATGTGACAGCATCTGAAGAGAAATCAACAGATAAAGAACCTCCGATGTATGCTACCAAACAGGTGTATATGATCATATGGTTTTTAGTTTTTCAGTGAGTTAGATGGAGATTATTTACCGTGCATGTGGACAAGGCTTTGATTTGAGGGGGAAAAAATGATATTTCTTTATGAAAAGTGAATTGGAGAGACAAATTTGTTATTGAACATTTGAAATTTGAATTTTAAGTGTGGGTAATGGAATTGAAATTTTGGCGGGAATAGGGAAATTCAGCTAAAGATAATTGTCCAAATGAGTGGCCTGCATTCAAAGGAGGTGAAATGTGAGTCGAGCCTGAAAAAAAAGTTCGGCCACATGGGGCCTTATGCTCTCATATCATTGTTGACATTTTCCTTGTCTCTTCAGGAGGCGAAGAATGCATTTAAAGCGTTATTAGAGTCTGCAAATGTTGAGGCTGACTGGTCCTGGGAACAAGTAATGAATTCTAAACATGCTTCTCCTTCCTCTTCTTCTTCTTCTTCTTCTTCCTCATTTTAGAGGGTCCTTCTTCCATTGTTTTTCATCTTTTACCTTGATTACACTAAGTTCTTTCTGGTAAAAATTTTAATTTCTTTTATCAGGCAATGCGAGCCATTATTAATGATAAAAGGTATGGTGCCCTGAAAACCCTTGGAGAGAGGAAACAAACATTCAATGAGGTAAGTTTTTGATAATTAGTATCCTTACTAATTTGGATTCAATTTCAAAACTTCGATTATCTCCAATTTCTTCCTGATTATTTTGACATGTTTTTACTTACTCATTGCAGTACTTGATGCAAAGAAAAAAGGTAGAGGCAGAGGAGAGGCGTTTGAGGCAGAGGAAAGCAAAAGAAGAATTTACCAAGATGTTGGAAGTAAGCTACAGTTCCCTTTTTTTTTGGGGTGGGGGGCTGTTTCCTCTGGATTTGTATATTTGGCGTCTTTTTTTTGTGAAGGCTGAGAACATCCAAAAATTAGGGCTCTAGGGTCACGAGATTATATTTTGATTGTTATGTCACATAGTTGGCAACACTACTGTTCTTGATGACAACAACTATTTTGTATCAGGAATCCAAGGACTTAACATCGTCAACTAGATGGAGGTATAACTTTGTCCCTCTTCTGCCCATCTTATTCCCTGTTCATTTTGTATTATATTGAAGTGCTTGGAGTAAGCACTAGATTCTCTAACTAAACTGTTCCTTAATAAGCAGTAAAGCAGTAACAATGTTTGAAGATGATGAGCGTTTTAAGGCTGTGGAAAAAGAGGCAGATCGTGAGGACCTCTTTAGGAATTACTTGGTTGATCTGCAAAAGAAGGTGAATTGCCTATGCATCATATGCAACAGTATGATGGATTGTTTTTGATCAGTATGGTCTTTACTTTAGTTGATTGCAAACTTTCATGAATATTGTTTAGAGTTTTCATCATCTTTTGTGTATGCCCCGTTAACTTTTATTTATGCAGCTATATATTGTAACGTCAGATCTATTTTTGCTAGTTAGGACTTGTGTGGTTACTGTATCTTCCAGTTCCTCTTGGCAGTGTAGGGTAGGACCTTGTATTGTGTTAATACATTATTCTTGTTTCCAAGAACACTTTGTTTCTTATATAACTCTTCACTGACAGTTTGTTGACAGTAGTAGGAATTATGCTGTAATTCGGAAGGACTTTGTTGAAACATGCTTTAGTTATTATGCTGGCACATCATTGTTGGTGTTCTCTAATTTTCTTGTCCTGCATATTGAGGTGCTAATTTTTATTTTTTCAATATTATGTATGATGGATGATACAGGAGAGAGCTAAGGCTCAGGAGGAGTATCGTCGGAATAGGGCAGAGTATAGGCAATTCCTGGAAACTTGTGGGTTCATCAAGGTATTTATGTTCCTTTGATTTTATTGCCTTTGAAATCCTTTCTTGATATATCTCCCTCTATTGCCCTACCCTTGCTCTTGCTCCTTGTATATATCGTCTTACCTCTGGAAGTTTCTTATCACTGCAGGTAGATAGCCAGTGGAGGAAAGTACGGGATCTCTTGGAAGATGATGAAAGATGTTCACGTCTTGAGAAAATTGATCGTTTGGAAGTTTATCAGGTATGTTGTTTATTTTTACATGGATAGAGGATTTGTGCGTGTGACAGTACTGCTGATTGTTACCATGATAGGAATACATTCGTGATTTAGAGAAGGAGGATGAAGAGCAGAAGAAAAAGGAAAAGGTGCTATTTGCAACTACTTTATTGATTTTTTTTAATCTAATTCTATTAACTAAATTATCTTTACTGGCTCAATTTTAAGGAAAAACTAAGACGGGTTGAGCGTAAAAATCGAGATGCATTTCGCAAAATGATGGAAGAACATATTGCTGAGGGCACACTCACTGCTAAAACTTATTGGCGTGAATACTGTCTGATGGTATTATTTTGTGCTCTTTCCTCGTGTTATATATGTGGAAAAGTTACTTCTTGGTAAATGGAAGTGTTTTGGTGCTTGAAGTTTCCCTGAATTCCTCCTAATTAATTAATTAATTGTTTATTTCTGATTTTCATTGGTAGGTTAGGAATTCTGCTGCTTATCAGGATGTTGCATCAAATGTTTCCGGTTCTACACCGATGGATTTGTTTGAGGATGTTTCTGAAGAACTAGAGAAACAAGTATTGATTTTTTATTTTTTTCACTTATATTTAAGTGATATGGTATTATGTCTCATTGTTTATGGCTTCCTTTGCTCATCTCTTTGATACATCAGATGCACAGTTTGATCTTAATATTATTATGTGCATTGAGTATTATAGTATCAAAACATACCCTGTAGACACTTTGTACTTTGCATATCTAATATAGGAGATTTCTTAGTATGCGTGATATATGTTTACCCAGATCTTTTTGATGATCCTTGCCTCTTCTTCTTGTGTCTGGTATTAATGCTGTGTCTGAAAGATTTGTCTTTTACCTATTTGAGCATCACTTTTGCTGAGAGCATTAATTTTTGAAAAAGATCTTAGGTTCTACTATAAGCTAACTGTGTAGACACCATTGCCCATTGTCAATTTGATTACCGGCATTCAAATGTGGGTGATTAGTAAGTGTATGGATCCTTGTGAGCCTTGTGGCCTGTTGTTTGCTGGGAACTATCATTATGTAGTCATATGCCCCATTAGGAGGATCCATGGAGGTGGAATCTATATTAAATGCCCTTCTCCAAGAATGATAGTGCCTCCATTAAATTCCTTTTCTTTAGAAGCTGGTAGTTTGCAAGATTGGCCTCTTGAAATGGAATGGTGAAGTATTTAATTTTCTGAAACCTTAATCTTCTGCCTCATTCAGGACATGTCTGTGCTCATGCTATTTAGATGGTAGTCAGCCTAGTGGGATTTGGTTATTTTTTATGTTTCCTTTGATACATTTATGTAGTTTAGCAAATGCATATGCTACTCCCGTTAAGAAATATTTTCCATGATGCTATGATGGGTTCTGCCACTTACTGACTTTGATTTAAAAATCTTCAGTATCATGAAGACAAAGCCCGTGTAAAAGATGTATTGAAGTCGGAAAAGGTAAAATATTCTATCCCCATTTTTGGTCTGTACAAGATGTTTTGTTGTGCAGTTTTAACATTTTCCTTTGTTTGTCTATATTCTTAGATCACCGTTGCATCAACATGGACATTTGAAAACTTCAAATCTGCTGTTGAGAGCATCTCTGCAGTATCAGATATTAATTTGCAGGTATAAAATGCATGATTAACTTCCAGTTTATTTATTTAGCGAAAGATTACCTTTGGTTTTTTTGATTATTAACTTGATGCTTCCAATTTTTTTCTTTAGTCAGAATACTACTTTTTGCATTATACGAATGATAAGAACATGTATGTGTTTGGACTTGGATAAATGGAACATATCCTTGACCAGAATGACTGATTTGTTGTCTTTCAAAAAAACTTCCATAGAGGCTAAATTAGCCACGTTTTTCTATATTTTCTTTCTTATATACATAGTTTGATGCTTATCTTTTGTTTCATTTAGGTTCCCTGTGTGGAATTTCTTCTTCATTCTGCCATTGCTATTGATTTTTCTTCTTTGATTTTGTTCTTTGTTTGCAGCTGGTATTTGAGGATTTACTGGAGAAAGCTAAAGAGAAGGAGGAGAAAGAAGCTAAAAAGCGACAACGTCTTGCTAAAGACTTCACTGATATGCTCAGCAACATGAAGGTGTGTAAATATGTCTAAAGAAATATTTATGCCTGCTCAATATTAATTGTTCTTAGGTTTTCTGTTTTGATGAAGTTACTTATTGATTTAATTACTCATAGGAAATAACTGCATCTTCTAGCTGGGAGGATTCCAAAGAATTAGTAGAGGACAGCTCAGAATACAGGTATACTTTGATGAGGAAATGTAGGATATGGATGCTAAAAATGTGTTTGATATTTTGACCTTTAGCTGCTGGAGGGACTTATAAACATAAATGAATTTGTACTAGAAATATTGGAGAGGACGACTATTGCAAGGAAATGTTCGAGGAATATATAGCACGCTTGCAGGAGAAAGCAAAGGAAAAGGAACGGAAGCGAGAGGAGGAAAAGGTAACTGAAGTTAGATCCTCAATATTTGAATAGCTTGACCACTGTACTTCTTCAAGAATATTATCATATATAGTTGTTTACCTGAAGTTTATTTATTTCCAAAGCCTTTTAAGCTGAAAGTCTTGACCTCTTTTTGATTTCTATTTAGGGTTTAATTTATTCTTCTGAATTCCTTCATTCCTCTTGCAGGCCAAAAAGGAGAGAGAACGAGAAGAAAAGGAGAAGAAGAAGGATAAAGAGAAGAGAGAAAGAGAGAAAGAGAAAGATAAAGAGAGAGATCGTGAAAGAGAGAAGGAGAAGGGGAAAGAAAGATTGAGGAAAGACGAAATGGAAAGTGAAAACATGGATGTAACAGATGACCATGGCCACAAAGAGGAGAAGAAACGTGAAAAGGACAAAGAGAAAAAACATCGGAAGCGTCATCACAGTGCAGCTGATGATGTTAGTTCTGACAAGGATGAGAAAGAGGAGTCTAAAAAGTCTCGTCGACATGGCAGTGACCGGAAAAAATCAAGAAAGGTATCTTGGTGTCCAATTCTTGATTAATGTCTTTTTAATCAATATTCGATCACTAACTGGTTTTTTCACTCCTCCCTTTGCAGCATGGATATTCTCCTGAATCTGATAGTGAAAGCAGGCACAAAAGGCATAAGAGGGATCACAGAGATGGATCTCGTCGAACAAGTGGTCATGAGGAGCTTGAAGATGGCGAAGTCGGTGAAGACGGGGAAATCCAGTAGTAATCATCATATTCCCTCTCTTCTATTTTATCCTCTTCTTCCCTGTCCCTTATAGTTTTGTTACTTATTGACATGAGGGTGGTCTGTTACTCTTTACATCTTGCTGAAAATTTTCACCAAATGTCAGTCAACTTTGCAGATAGTATTTTGTATTAATGCAGTAATGACTTCCAACATATTTAGGGGTTATATTTCCTTCTGAGATAGGGATTATATTGGATTCCTTGGGTTTGGCTCCGACCTCTTTTCTCAATCAACACCCGAATCAATTTAAGGAAAGCAAGTTAATTTTAGGAACTGGGGGGTTATTTGCAATTGTAATAATTTCATTAATCTGTACCGGCACTTGGAAAGTACATAGTTGTTTGTTGTATATTATCGTCCTCCATCATTATCATGTTAATGGCCGTTCGAATATTTTGTGTTTCGTCCAAATTGCGTGACACATTGAATTTTGTGTATCAGTGATCGGTTTGTTTATGTTATTCTATTTTTCTTTAATAATTTGATTTTCAAGTTAAATTAAAAGAAAATTACAAGTATCATTTAGTGTTGTATTTGGAATCATACAAAAATTTTGTTGGCTTTAGGACAGTTCAATGATGTACAAGTGTATAAAATTGTCTTATATTAATAAGTAACATTATTTTTTTCAATTCTGTTTTGCCCTTCATTCTATGTATGATCCCTCCCTTCAATTTTGCCTGATAGTTCTCCTTGTGAAAGGACTATGTGATTGGAGAGATTAATAATTAATTGAATATTTGACTGTTTAGCAACAGAGGGTATGCCTTGAAGCTTCCCCAAAACCTGCGTGTAAAGTTTGTGCTTGTTGTCTTTTTTTTTTTTATTTTTAATTTTTTTTTGGGTAAGAAAGTTTGCGATTGTTGTCTTGTTGGAGAACAGAGTGTCCTTGCCTTGTGGACCTTTCTGCATGAGTACAACATGCAACTTTTGGACTGCCTTCTCATTTATGCTCATCCATTTATGATGGGTAGATTCTATGCTTAGGTTCTGAACACCTAGATGCTCTCCACCACCAAACACACCCCCTCCCCCAATTCCCCCACACCCCATAAAAAAAAAAAAGAGTAAAAAAGAGCTAGCAACAACCTCCAAGCATGACCACGGACACTTCTTTCCTGGATACAATTAAATCTGAGACCACGGGCTGACACATTGGAAGTACATTTTTAAGCAGTCTAATTCATGTAATTTGGGTGAACCATACTCGTAGAGTTCACCGCTCCAGATTTTTGCATTATCCGAGCCTTAGCAGTAGAGCTGTTCGCGAACAAAGCTCGTTCGAACTTGTTTATGCTCGGTTCGATATCGTTCGTTTATTAATCGAATTGAACTCGAACAAATTTTTAGGCTCGATTAATTTTTGAGCTTACTTGAACACTGTTCGTGAAGAGCGTTCGCGAACATATTATTAATTTTTTTTTTATTATAATTTATATATATATATATTATTTTTAAAAAAAAATTAAAAAAAAAAAAAGTGTCATAGTTCCCAAACTCAAGCTTTATAAACAAATAATTGAACGAACTCGAGCTCGAACATGCTTGAAAGTTAAACGAGCGAACTCGAGCTCGAACTCGAACTTTATAAACAAATAGTCGAACGAACTCGAACAAAAGTTTTGGCTCGAATTATTAAACGAGCGAACTCGAATAGTGTTCGAACACTTAATCGAACGAGCTCAAATTTCTGATGTTCGGTTCGGCTTGACTCTACTTAGCAGTAAGATGCCTCCAATAGAGGATTGGATGCTCAAGGGTAATATTGCTGAATTCTTTGGATCTTCTTAAGGCCTGGTCTCTGGGTTCTGTTCTTAGCTTTTAGGCTAACTTGTTTTGTACAGTTGGTGGTGTTGTCACCTTTTGTGTGACTCTTGTACAACTTTGTGGTTCTGATGACAATTTCAAACCAAAAAAAAAACCTCCAAGCAAAGAGAGACAATCAAAGATGTTTCTTTATCCTTTTACAGGCAACAATAATGTAGCTGACTATTTAGGGTCATGTCAACACATAGATTATTGCCTCATGGACTTCTTTTAAGCTCCACTCCAATTAGATTGAACAAATGTGCTTTTAAATTTGAATATCCTTCCCAACCCCCCAGAGAGTGAGAGAAAGAGAG
This sequence comes from Cynanchum wilfordii, assembly GCA_025388415.1. Taxonomy (NCBI): domain Eukaryota; kingdom Viridiplantae; phylum Streptophyta; class Magnoliopsida; order Gentianales; family Apocynaceae; genus Cynanchum; species Cynanchum wilfordii. The sequence goes on along the minus strand of JAHSUH010004779.1, from coordinate 119,546 downwards.
AGATATAGGGAAAGAGGAAAAAAAAAAAAAAAAGAAAGATCACGGCAGACATTCTTTAGCTTTCCCGGGTCCTTCTCCCGTGTGGGTAGGATACAAAAATGCTATTTCGACACTAAAGTAAACCTTTTCTTTTTAGGCAGTTCAAACATCATTATCGGCAATAAAACTTAATTTTGCTTCAACATCAGTACTTTTGTTAATGTTTTAGATTTACACAGATGAGGAGCTAATTGATTCCGTTTGATGAACGCACTCAATTAAACATTCGCAGAATTGATACAGTTTATATACATATTTAAATGTAATTGTCATTTATCTGTGCAGAAAATTATCATCTCCAAGATGATCCCATTGCAGATATCCTCTAAAATTGCATCCCCGAGTTGGGAACTTATTCCTTGTGTTTGTTTCTCAAGATCACTACTCCATTTCCATTCTTGAGCAGAAGAAACTAACAGCACCTCGGAGTGTAGAAGATGGATTATGTTTGTTTCATTGATTGATTCTTTGCTCCATGAGCACAAATTCTCACAAATGAGCTCCCACAGCTGCTCTGATCCCAGTATTCCTTTTGACTGTTGTTGGCCTTCCGATGATTCCTTCTTCTTCTTCTTCTCCTTCTTGTGCTTCTCCAACTCCACCACCTCCCTTATGCAGTCAAACAGAAGTTGTTTCGTTTGTTGTACGGCCTTCTTGTTTTTGCTGTAATGGGATGAATCATTATTATTAGAGTTAGAGTTAGAACCCACGAAATCTTCCACTTCTTCAAGCGTCTTCCTCTTGTGAATTGGCTTCTCTTTCTCCTCTATGCATCTTGAAACTGACTTCTTCAAGTTCAACTCCCCTTTCTGCTTGGTCGTGAATTCACCTTCTGCAAATTTTTATTTTCATTTTTTTTTAAACAAAATGAGCAGAGGGTAGGACTTGGAGTATGAATTTTTTTCTTTTGAAAGAAAACCAAAATGTTTTGGGCAAGAAAATAATATTTTATTACCAACTGGTGAACCACTGTAGGATTCTGTTTCTTCTAACACTGAGACAGGGCTGAGCTGCTTGCTATCTTCTTCACCATTTCTCCGTCTAAACTTCCAGCCTGCAACTACCTGTTTTTACCTTTATTATTTACCTGATAAAAAGATAAGGTATTCAAGAAATTTTGAACTCAAAAGTCATTTGTACCTCATTTTCAGTTAGAACATATACAACTTCCAGGGATTCTTGATGATCTGCTGCTAAAAATATGTCAGAATTTCCAGCTGGTGAGCAATGTGCATGTTCTGCATCACTTTCTGGACAAGAGTTGAACACTGTAGTTGTGGTTGTGGTACTGCTCGCTGATGATGAAAAATTATCTTCATCTGCTATTTCATGCCTGCCCTTATCTATTATATCTGCTGCACAAGTATTTTGGTGTCTGATCTTCTTCTGATGATTCCCATGTTTTTGGTTATTATGAACTGTGACCAGTTTTGTAAATAAAGCTCTTACAACCTTAGAACAATTGGGTATGAATTTTCGGTTTCTCTTAAGTCCCCAACCAAAAGACCTCTTCAAGCATGATGGTTTAGCCATGGTAGAAGAACAGTAGCAAGAGCTGACATCTGATGAATGAAACCTGTTCTTCTGACTATGATAACAACAGCCTCTTTCAAGAAGGTATGCTTCCAAGACAAAGGGTTCTTGTTGTTCCTTGAGGAATTCAACAAGCTGTTTCTGGATCATGGAAGCCATTATTATGATATCTTTGGAGCTGTAGATATGAATACACCTCTGGTTTTATGTGTTTTTTTGAGAAGGGTGAACAGAGCATATGGTAAATGAGGACTAGGAAGGTGTAGTTGGGGGAAGTAGAGTAAGGCCAGAGAGACTTTAAATTTTGTTTTTATTTTAAGGGATGAGAGAGAAGTAGAAGAGACAAATAGGTATTTCAATTCAACTGTTGAAGAAAAGTATAGAAGTGGTAGTGATGACAAATGAATGAAAAATGCCACATAACCTCTCTGTCGTGCAATCTTTGTAGTAACAAGGTATCTTATGTCTTAAAACAACATAGAGCCTGCAGATTGTTGTGGTTGGAGGCTTGGATAGATCTCTCTCTCTAAGCCCATATAAATTTTAAAGTTTTCATCTTGCCCTTGCTACTTCTATTAGATTTTTCCTTTTGGTTGGATTTACCTTATGTGTGAAAAACAAATTAGAAAAAATGAGTATCAAAATAACTTATTCAAAAAATAAGTTCTATCAAACTTTGTTTTAAATTAATGGAAAATATATATATATTTTATTCTTAGGTCTTATAAATATTTTACTTTTATAGATTTGGTCTTAAATCTCAAATATTTATGTGTTTAACTTGATTCTCTTGATCAAATTTATAAAAATTTTTAAATGTTTTAGTCAGGTGAAAAAGTACATGCATAGATAAGATGTCTTTAAATAGTTAAATATGTGTTTTGTACGTGACTAAAATTGTCGGAAAAAATTTAACAAATTTAGCTCAAAAGGACCAAGATAGAAGAATAAACATAATTAGAAGATTAAATTCTAAAAAAATTTAAGACCAAAGTAAAAATAATTATGGGATTAGAACAAGAAAATTTTCAATTGATGGACTCTAAAGTATGTGTGACATTTTTACTCTTTTTGGACATTTTCCCAATAGGTTAATTTTGGGATGTCAAATTTGTAGGTAAAAAAAGCATATGCTTAACAAATAGATTAGAAGCCTTCAAATAATTAGATATGTGTTTTTCACCAAATTAAAACTGTTGAAAAATTAATAAAGTTGGCCAAATAACTAAGTTAAAATTTTAATAAATTCAAGATTTAGAACTAATAATAAATTTTAGAATTAATAGAATTGAATAGTCTTAAAAAATGCATATACATTTTTACAATATGGTCCCAAAAAAGGTTTGTCATATTGTAGGAGGGTTTAAGCAAGACAAAGAAGACATATGATTAGTAAGAGCAGACAATGAGTATGGAAGATTTATGGAATCCAACATCTCTTGTAACCCAATCCAACTCCCTCTTTGTTTGTAATAAAAATTCAAAGAAACCATAGAAGAAGGAACAATTGCCTGCATTCCAAGTAGGTGCATGAATCATCAACCTTCAATCATCTAATGAATAAGCAACCTTTTTTTTTTTTTTTTTTTTTTTTTTATTTAGGATTAAATACGCATGTGATTGGTCCTCAAACTTCGCTTTCATGTTCCCTCATCTTCCACCGATTATCTATTATTATTATTATTATCGTTTATTTCACAAAAGAAAACAATTGAACAAACAAATTTAATATTCATCATTTCTATTAGGACTATCATCAGAGGAATTATTGATGCCTAATTTCTTTCAATCTAAACCAACGTTGTTCTTCTCATCAGAAACATCTGACTTGACTTTAACAACTTAGTTTTAAGCATATTCTATGTGCTGATTATTTTTAAGCATATTCTTGACAAATTCCCATCATTTTTTTTTCTTTAAAAATATCACAAATTGTTATTCTCGGATCATTAATAACACTTGTATTTAATTTTGTTAAGTTAAAGGTTTTAGATGATTCACCTTGGAACAGCCTTTTGTCACATTCACTCGTGCATCTATAAATTTTGGCATTTTCTTTAGAATTTTTTTTTTTTTTTTATAAAAAAAAATTCGATTTATATTATTATATAGAGGAAAAACATAATTTTGACTATCTATGATGATAATTACATTTGTAAAGTAGTGCAAGTAGAGGAACTTTTTCCTTCAGCTGGAAACAGACACTTGCACTGATTCATAAAGAGCATCTCTTTCAAATTATCTGTGATATGCATAAGGTTCTTGTCTGGTCTTCGTCATCCATATTCAAATCTTTACCCCTGGAAGACTTGAGAAGTCTATCTACTATTGGGCACTTTTGATTTGATGGCTGCTTTATTTAAGAAAATAACTTTAATCAGCATCGTTATTTCTATCTTTTTCAATTATTTTTCTATGCTTATTGGGGGAAAAACAAAGCTAATCTCTCTCTCTTTTTTTTTTTTTTTTTTTTTTGGTCATTTGACAAGATTCCACTGGACAAGCAAAAGAACATTCTCTGTCCAGATAAAATGTCTAACTAATAAATGAGAAGACGTGCATAGACACTGATATGACCAAATTATGGGCACGTAACCTGAGAAAACTGTCAAATAACCTAACAGTGGTCCAAAATACTTGCAGGTCTTCTATGGCAGGGATTCAGAGAAGAAAGTGAAATGCATTGGAAAACAATCTATACATATTGTGGGTGACCTTCTCCCAAAATAGAAATGTCTACACTTCACCGAATCTTCAGATTATCTCTTGGAAAACAAGTAAAATGACTCAATGATCATCATTGAAGAATGTAACCTTTTCTTAAAAAGCTGTTGAAAGAAATTGCCCCTTTTAACTCCTTCATAGTATTCTTTCCTTGGATTCATGAAACTTTTAGTGCAGATGCCACAGATAACCAAGGTGTATAATACATTTTCTCACAAATTGTATATTTAAATATCTGAGATGCACACTTGACCAATTCATACATGGCTATATATACAGATTAGTTAATCAAAATTCCTACTGCATTTTAGCTGAAGAAATTTCACAACAAAACAGAAACAACCTCACAATCCAAGAGATTTGGATAGTGGAACTGAATTTTGTCCCTTCAAGTTCTCAACAATAGATTTGAAGTCACTGTGGACAGACACAAGTGATTTCTGCCGATATGCAAAAGCATTGGTAAACTTTTTGATCTCTTCTTCAAGATCTTTCCTCCTCTGTGCTTCTATTTTGAAATCGTTCAGAACCTTCTCCTTCTCATCAGTAACCAGAGCAAGTCTCTTAGATGAGCTCGAGACACTTTGCAACAGTATATCCCTCTCTTCTTTCAAAAGATGAAATTCCTTTTCTAGGCTATGAAATTTATCCTTCGAAACTTCAAGAAGCTGGTTATTAGTTTTCAACTCTTTCTCCAAATTGGTGTACTTTTCCTTGATTGCTTTGACTTCATTGTCCAGCTTCATTTTCCAAGAAGCAATCTCCTTTCCCAGATTCGGTCCCTTGATAACATTGACAAACCAATTCTTAATAAAAGACACCCACAACCTTCTGTGGAAAACTCCTAGTGCTTATTTATTTATTTTTAAAAATACTCCTATCAGCTACACAAACTACACAAAATGTAATACTCCTTGTAAGAACTCAACCATTTTTATTATGCAAGTAACATTCCCATGAGAACTTTTACGAGGTTTTTCTGTAAGACAAGCATAAGGAAATTTTTTCTCCACTGAGAAATGAAGAAAATCAGAGAATTATGGAAAAATTTATTCGTTTCAAACGCTAGCATGCATGCCAATTTAACATGTCACAGGGCCAAGGAAGGCAGGTAGTGTAAAGGTTAACAGTTGTACTAACTTACTAAATGCTAAGAGTTGTAATTGTCTCCAGTGCCTGCAGCCCATACCTCATATAATAATTTGAAAACATATATAATGGGACAAACTTATAATATGAAATAAGAAAAAAAAACTTACATGTGAGAGTACTTCAGATATAGCCACAGGTTTTCATAGTTTTATATCTTCTTTAATCAGAAGCAATGGTAAAAAAAGTTGATCAAATCTCTGGAAGAGGAACAAGTGAACATATTATGAACAAGTTCAGGTATTGTTTAACATGATTTATTTGACTATACCAAGCATTGACAGATTGGACATGACAGATATTAACAGAACGATTTTAGAATCACAATAAGCAGAAAATGTATCAGGTATCCTAGTGTAAGGATGACGAAAAGAACAACAAATGATAAGTGATATCTTGAGATTTGTAACTTGCCAGCTACCTTATTTTTGCAGTCATATTGTGTACTCAAATGTTCTTCCTCTGTAGTTGGTTCATCATACAAGATCAATGACGAAATCATGCTATTCAACCTCTCACAAAGCAACTTAGATTGCTCTTCAGGAAAAGAATTATTTTCAGTGAAGAATTTATGACCATCTGGAACTGTTGCAAAATGAGATTCCAAAGTTGAAAAAAGACAGATGCCAATATCTCTTGTTCCAGAGAGCAATTTTGCCACTGCAGACTTGTCATCAGCTACAAAATTCTGTTAAGGAGACAAATAACAGCAACAATATGCACACTTTAGTGGCTTTTTTCGAAGCAACAAAAACCCAATTTACAAGTTTTATGTCATTGACACCCATCCAACAATGAACAATGAAAGAATGAAATTTCATGTCACCTCTAAAGTTAATAAGAGGTCCTTGTATATGTCTTTGCAATTTGCCACTGACTCACAAAGCCTTTGAGGAATCTCTTGCACTAATGCTGCCTCTTTTTGTATTTTAGTTACCTCTCCCATTAACAGCTTGTTCAAAGATACTTGTTCTGCTTGATTTCTCTGGAAATAATACAGGAAAACTCATAAGACGAATACTGTACTTGAATTATCATATAATGTATTTGTTGAGGTACTATTTTTGCTTCAAGAAATTAGGCACATATGAGGAATTCCATGATGAAACCAAAATCAGACTGACCTTCAGCTTATCTCTTTCCTCGGTAAGAAGGGTCAGTTGTCTCTGGAGATTCACGATTTCATTTTTGAAATCCTCCATTGACCAATCCTGCAAGGGGATTAATTAGTCAAACCAATTAAATGATACATAACATAAGAAATGAAGAAAGTTGAGAGTTGCCATCTTTTACTAGTATTCTCACCCAGTGATAATTTTGACCTACTCAGAAGTACAAAGTTGCCATTATTTGGAGAGGTAACATTTTGATAGAATAAAAACGTCACTAAGTGCATAACAAGATTTAGAAGATTCGTAATGGAAATGCTTATTACTTCTCTTTTCTTCCTTTTGCTAAAAGCAATAAGGTTACTGAATTATCAACACTACGCAGGTACATTTACACTTAAAAAAGATGGAATACACGTATTTTTGTGTATACTAGATGAGGAACATGGAATGTGTGTATAAGTGGTTGCTTATACACAGTTCTCTTTTTTTTTTTTTCTTTAAAGGTTTATATATCTTGAGCTCAAAGAATCACAAGTTTCAATGGGCATTTCAGTACTAGGCTATGTAGCTTAAAGCTTAGCTGTGGTAAACATCATTTCAGTGATAGTGAAAAAATATAGGCTAATGTCATCACATATTTAGTCAAGAACAGGACGAAGAAACAATTAAACCAGATCAGGATAGCAGTAATTACATTTGTTGATGGCAAAGATTGAACTTTTCTTGCAGGAGTAAAATGGAGCACATCTAGGTCAGCTACATAACCTCTGTTCATTTTCATCCATGTGTCTTCATCAGCAAAGTCACTGAATGCATCTGGAACAGGGCTGCATTCAGGCTGCTTAGAGTAATATGATCGCCTGGAAACAAAAGCATTGGGATTTGCCTTAAAGCAAGGGGTACTAAAAGCATCTTCTTTTAACATGCTATTGCCACCAATTTCCTCCTTCAAACTTGCGTTGACATTTTCCTGGCACTGAGAAGGGCTACGTTTTCTCAGATTTTCAGAAGAAAAAAGATGCACCTGGGAGATATTCAAGAAGCAATAGTGACAGAACAGCATCCATAAGAACTTGAACAATTGTTCAGATGTTTAATCTACATCAACAATAAAAATACAAGTTTTTACTTGAAACACTGTTTTCTTTATTTCGCTGTGTGTGTGCTGCTATTAAATTGCATTTCATTTCATTGAAATGTTTTTGTTGAATCTAGCAGCAGAATATGAACATTACAAACAGGATTGTTGTGCACATTCTACAACAAGAGGCAAACATGAGTAAATGGGAGTTGGAAAAGCAGAATGTATCAACCCCCAGCGGACCACAAAATATGTTGTGAACAGAACTTTGGGAATAGTACTGAGAAAAAAGAAAGTAAGAAAAGAATTCAAAAGGAGAATCTGAAGTTCTACCTGAGAAGAGCTTGAGCTCCTGTCAGAGTCTGAAAATGTCACAAGACTGCTAAGATTATCAATTTTCATCTGTTGCTCCCTGATGCACTGGTCACGCTCTTTATGTGATCTTCTTTCCTCCTCCAATTCCGTAGCAAGTTTCTCACGTTCTAACTCATACTGATAGATAATGAGGTCATGTAAGAAGACAATAACTATATGCACCGTGCACAAACTCACACAAATATATATATATATATATATATATATATATATATATATATATATAATTAACTATGGATTCTAATTATTATCTTTTGTGAGAAGCCCATTCACCTTCAGCATGTCATTGCGCAACTTCAAAATCTCTTGCTCCAATACCTCAGCTCGGGATCCCTAACAACAGATTTTTGTCCAATGTAAGATTTTATCGCCATGATCTTGTATGCCTTGAGTAAAATCATATGAATATCACCTGAAGCTTCATACGCAATTCCTCAATCTCTAATTGTTGTCTCTTCAGTAGGGCAGCATCTGTCAATATCTGCAAAGTGTTCAACTGTACTTAGCCCAAAGGCAGTGTGAACAGAGAGAAATCAATTTGATATCACATTTTGTCTCATGTGTTGGTGTTTTCCACTAAAACATGATGAACAATCATTTTAAAGGTTCAGCCTTGTTCCTCTAGCACCTAAGGTAAAATTATGTGAATTCTAAAGGAAATAATTTGACAAACATTTTCTTTGGTGTCCTGATCCAGAAATCAACATTCAGGAAGAAAAAAGAAACAATTGAACTTGATATGTAGTGACTAACCAATAGGTGCATTATACTCGAGACATAGAATGCTTCTTAAAAGAAGTTACAACCAGAACTCGAAATTCATTCCAGGCAATTCCCTAATAACTGTTCTATTCAAGAGTATTAGATATATTCATGAATAGCCAACCATTAGGCCGAACCTTATTTACTACAGGGCAAACTAATCAATTTCCAGTTTCAAAACCCCAAATTATGCTAACCAATAGAAGATGCATAGACGACTACCATTATTAGTACGAGGAAAAAGGCAATGCAAAGCACCTAGGCTCTTTGGGGTTTCAAGCGCAAAGTGAATAGCTAACTTTTACACACAGAACTCATGTTTTTGTACAGAATGTGATATTTGATTTTTATCACAGTCCAAAATATTCTCACAAATGTTGAAAATGTCCATAATACAATGCTAAATTAAATTGACAGATAAACAGAAACATACGATATTTAAAATAACAACATCCAAATAATGGTCATCAACCGGAATGTGATAGTCAGAAGCAGTTTTTATTTCCTCTCAATCATGTAACTCAAAATTATAATCAAAAGCAAAGCAGAAAAAAATGATTCAATGACTTTCCAAATTTCAAAACCCAGGAAGTAGGAAAGGCAGGATAGTAGTTGATGATTAGAAAGAAACATGTTTCAGGAAGTAATACATGTCACAGACCTCATTCACTTGAACACAGTTGGTAATGCGCTTTGCTCTGCTTGCGAACTGAAGGGTTCCCTTTGTTTCCTCAATATGAACCTAGACAAATCAAGTCTTGTATTTGTATGGTATGTGGATGGCACATAAAAAATTGAAAGATCTAAGTACAGAAGAATTGTCTACCGCTTCAGGGGCCACAGTGCAAATGATTGAAGTTTTTGCATTTCCACCAAGGGCAGGTTGAAGTATGCGTGTGAGCTTACTATCACGGTAAGGAATATGTCCCCTACATATGTTTCAAAATCAGATAAGTTCACCAGTAAGTGGTACATTGCCCAATGAACTCGGGATTACCTCTGTTTTCCTCCTTCACTTAATTTGTTAATTACATTACCAAGAACCATTAAACTCTTATTGATGTGCTTTCCTTCCTTCAGACGAACTCCACCAGCACCAGTTTTAGCTATCCGCTCGGAGCCAGCTAGATCTACTAAGTTCTGGTGCCACAACATGAAAGAAAAATCTGACAAATTAGATGCGAGAAAGATTGAGATTGTAAGGAACAAGGCAGCTCTGTTCATTCTATTGGAAAAACTTTTCCTGGAGGATAGTTAAGATCCACAGAATTGTTTTTACATCCACTATTCACAACATCAATCAGAAAGCGAAGATTTCAGGAGTAACTGATCAAGTGATACTTGAATATTTTTATAATTCAGAACTAGGAAGATAAACATGGAAACCAACAAAACAGGACCTAGGCTTTGTGTAAACTAACATGAATTTCTAAAGCAATAAAGATATTTATAAAGATTGAACGAACCAGGACGGAGACACGGATAGCATCATCTGGACTAGATGTATCACCATTACCAGTGTCCTTGCCTTTGCTTTCAATGACCTGCCACAAAGTAGTTAACAGAAAAAACTCCTTCACAGGGAAACAAACAAAAAGGGGAAAGTGTGTTCTTGTTCAAGCACAGTCATGAGTTGAAGAACTAACCATCCTGAATATAGTGTGAGATCTGCTACTTCGGACATTCATGTTGGTCTCACCAAAGTGCCTATTAACTGCAAACAAGAATATTTTAGCAGTTGAAAAATATATATGAAACCACTCAGTAATCATTATCAGTCAGACCTTCTCCACGTTGAATGAGTTCTAGAACCTGTTCAGCAGTATTTACAATTTCCTCCCTAAGTCCAGCAACAAATACTCCACGCTGGAAGGAAATAAAGATAGCTGATATTATACAACCATGGTGGTTCAAAAAGTATAAAGGAAAACAGTTTTTATGTCACCTCCAAACTCTCATGAATTTGTAACTTCTGGTTCTCTACAGCAAAAAGGTCATTAATGTCTTCATTGTAGATTTCCATGTAGGAAACTCGAATCAGGAACTCCCTATCTGCTGTCTGGATGTGTGGCAATGTAACATTAGCACATGTAACACCAAATGAAATGGTGTGAAGAACAACACAAAATACATCTGTACCATTTGGATTTTTGTAAATACATCTTTTACAGCCTGGAGGATAATTCCAGGATCATTTTCTGAACCATTCATGGTGTAAGTCTTGCCACTACTAGTTTGTCCATATGCAAATGCAGTTCCTGCATATGACATTAAAATTTTATGAATAATTGATATAGGGGAGAATAGGTGAAATACCATACTGCTCACATAGTACTAAAAACTATGTATCTTATAGAAAAGCAAATTGTTACAACAAAATGGCCAGACAAGAAAGGTAACTACCCAGAAAATATATACTGGTAGAGTAACTATTTTCATTTCGCATTTAACTGAATGGAGATTGCAAAAGTACTGTGAATCATGCCACTTGTGAACCTAGTTCAACAGTTGAAAATTGAAATATTCTGTCATGCAGTTTAATGGCTTATTAACCTTTATCTGATGAGTCCTAAATCTCCCAAGTGGTGCATTTTATTGATGGAAAAGAGCTTCTACTATGCAATTTTCATCTTACATACAAGACATATGGTGATGTTACATCCTGAATGCATATCAAACATCCAGATTCCATTGAGATAAATTATTCTTCCTCTTTGTTTACTTCCCTACTTATGCCCATGTCCAGACAACTTAACTTCTGAGCAACACCACTAAGTATTCAACTGTCAGTCCCTTGAAAATGTTTGCATTCTAAACAATCTTTTACTATGACACCCCTTTCCACCAAGCATTCAAATCAATTCAAGCTCTTGAAGTTAAGTGCATATATTTGACAGGTACCTTCTCTTGATAGTGCCTTAAATAGCACAAAAACCAGAACACTGAGTAGTTTTTGTTCCATTTAAGTATAGATATAATTTTCTTTCAGCAAGTTTGGTGAACCTCTTCAAAATTTACTTGACCTTCTAGGCTAAGCCTGGCCCCCTAAATAGAAATACCAAAGTAAGTTGCATACAGGATTCATTAAAGACGATTCTTTGCTATATTATTTCGAATGATAACAATAAAGAGAAAGAACATCATATATAAATGTCACCTTGACCACTCTTAAATTAAATATCTTCATTTTAAAATAAAAAATATAATTGAACTCCAGGTTGCATTGCATCAGCGCAAGAAATTGATCCTATTTAGAAGAAATTGAGACACTAGCATCCAAATGAAACAGTATTGTGCATACCATTAAAACCTTCCACTGCTGCATGAATAATGTCTTTCGTCAAAAGCTCATAAACCCTAGAATTTGAGCACTCCTGATTGAACACGTGATCTACAGAAGGCAAAACAATATGAACTCAAAAGACATTTTACCTCAAAATCAGACTAAGATTTCTCACTTTCCCTCCCCAAATTTTTTTTAGTAGGCAGTACGAAAGAACTCCATAAGTCACAAAAAGAAAAACTATGATTATTGATTACCGAAAGCGTAGGAAGCTCCGGCGATTGGCGTTCCGAGTGCGTGAAGTGAAATGCGGTTATCTTCAACTTTCCAGAAGGTTCCATTTCCATTGACGTTTTCTTCATCCTTCGACGGCCTCACCCTCACAGCTACACAAATCTTCTCCATTCTCCGATCTCTTTCTCAGACAAAAAAGGAAAAAAAAAGCACGCTCTATCTATCGATTCAACACAGATAACCAACCAATGATGCAAATGATTGGGTCATCTTCGTTTGATTTGATTTAAGCGGGCGGAAAGATATTTGAGATTTGAAATTAGTGCTCATTGACAGAACTGCCCCTTACGTGCCCAGCTGTTTTACTATTGGGCTACAACTACAAAACCCAAAGATTTTTTTTTCTCAAAAAGTCTAACTGAAAAATAGTTTTATAAATATTTTTTTAAGCCCAAATAAGAGGAAGCCCAAAATATTTAAATAAATGAAAGTATTACTATTATTTTTTTTATAAAGCGTATGGTTCTAGATGGGTCTCAAAAGTTATATATATGAGTAGAAGTTTGAATCCAACTTTACTTAAGTTAGGAGAGCTCTTTATCAGCTCACATACGCTTTGGGGTTAAAGTATTACTGGTAAGAAACAAAAGTTAGATTTTATAAGTACAATTTGGATTCAACTCATATTAATCAAAGTAGTATTTTCATACTTCATGGTCTAAAAGACAATATTATTACATCCATTTTTTTTGTTCGATTCTTTTTTATCTCTTTTCGGAAAAGAAAATAGTATTCCATTTTTCTATATAATTGTTAAACATAATATCATAATTATTAATTTAAAACTTTAAATAATAATTTTTCTCTTTGTGGATTTTTTATCCTTTCTTCATTTTCTTTTTTCTTTCAAAATATTCTCTTAAAACAGGTAATCAAAATAATTTAAAAATAATCAAAATTATGATAAATAGGATCAAATATTATGAAAAGGAGCTCTCCTAATTTAAGTGAGCTAGTAAGGAGCTCTTCTAGTTTAAGTGAAGTTGGGGTTCAAATCTCCACTCATGTATGTAGTTGTTTAAAATTTGGAACCATAACTTCCTCCTACAAGGGACTAACCCACTCGAACGAGGATTACAAAAAGATGCAAGATAGAATCAAGAGCAACCCTATTAAAGGAAATTTTGTTGTGTTATATATATATATATATATATATATATATAAATTTTAATTATTTATATAGAAAATTATATTTTTCAAACTAACATGTTTGAGTGGAGACTCTTTCAAGCATAACAAGTCTCATTTAGGAAACCTGTTTAGAATGGGTCTGCCCTAATAGGTCTCCTTAAGAGTTCCTTTCAATCTTAGCGGGTCTCGTTTTTCTTAAAATATTTATTTATATTATTTCTAAAATACTAAAATTTATCTCAATATTACAATTCTTTAACTCTATCTTGTATTTTTTTTTCATAATATTTGATCCTATTTGCTCCAAGTTTAATTATTTTTTAGCATTTTGATAATATTGTGTCTTGATAGAATATTTTGTATGAAAAGAAGAGGAGAAAATAATTAAAAATCTAGGAGCCCGTATACTCAAAGTTTTATTAAATTCGAATAACCTAATTTTTCTAGGGAGAGAGGAGCAATGACCAACGACTCTTTGGAGCAAACCTTGTCATCGGAGGAATTTGACCAATTGAAGCGCAATGTGAAGAAACACAAGTGGGACAAGCCCGACTTGATTGTAACAACGGTAACAAACTGTATAAACGAGGACCAACCCCAACTTGCAAATGTATGGCAATGTGCTTCATTCGCAGAAGTTTTGCATGGAAGATATCTTGCAAGACCAAGATATTATTGAGGAGGGTGAAATTTTCCCTATCGTGGAGATACCTTGGGATAGGTATAAACAATCCTGCCAGAAATAAAGGAGGGTGTTAGTTGTTAAAACACTAGGGAAATCCTTTAACTTCAAGGTTCTCGAACCTAGAATCAAGAAGGCATGGCAACTCAAGCGGGGTTGTGAGCTTATTGACATATACAAAGTATACATCGTGACATGCTTCTATGCGAAGAAGGACTACTTGAAAGTTCTCAATGGAGGCCCTTGGACAATATTAGGGCACTACCTTACAATATTGAAATGAAGGCCGAATTTCAAGCCTATAGAAAGGGAGAGTCATACTACGTTAGCATGAGCTCGTTTTCAGTCTTTGCCACTAGAGGTTTTAGATGATTCGTCATTTTTAAGTCTTGGTAATGTAGTGGAGAAGGTGATTAAGGTGGACTCTATAATATGTCGGGCATGATATGTGGAAGGTACGCAAGGGTTTGCGTGGAACTCAATATTGATGCACCATTGATTCCTATGGTTGTTGCCCGGGGAAAGAAATACTCAGTGGAATACAAGGGCTTACATTGCATATGTTTCAAATGTGGGAAATATGGCCATAAGATGGAGGGCTGTGGCCTAAACCCTAATTCACAAGGTGAGAGAAATGTAGACAAATTGAAGAAGGTGGAACCTACCTGTGCTACAACAGCACAACCCTTTGGTCCCTGGATGTACCTAGCCTATGTTCGTCGGAAGCAACAGGCTTGAATTGGAAATGCATGCTTGTCAAAGGCTAACAAAGGCTAAATGAATAGGTGATGAGGGAGTACCGTGGTAACCAGGCCAAGGATTTAAATTTGGATGGGTCAATACACTTCAAATTCATATTGAACACCACTAATTGAGGAGCGAGTGTGTCAAGGGGTAGGAGTGACTTACGGGAAAAAAGAACCGCTTCAACAGATGGTAGGAAATGTAAATTTGCATCACTTGTTGAGGTATGGGAGGATCTTGTCATTGATTTGAAAATGTTGAAAAAACAAATTAAAGATATTCCATGTGGGCCTAGCGGGTCTAATCATGAGAAAACTCATATAAAATTGGAGAGAGGCCTTAAGTCAAGATCTGGGTTTATTACTGCACCAAGTCGGTATGGAGGGGGAACCCAGTCATGAAAAAATAAGGATAAGCGAAGCCCACAAAAGTGGTGGGACCTAAGAAAATATCCCCAAGCCTAGAAAGACTAGGCCCCTTACGAGACTTGGATAGCAAAAGACACCAATAATCGGCATTTGAACCCAAAGGAAAAAATAACTCCTTCTAAAGGTGGAGAATCCAACCTTCATACAAAAGCTTCAAAGTCGATTGCAAATAGACTTCGAAAAGTCAAGGGAAACCCAGGGTGAAGGGGGTTAAAGCTAACATGGATATCAACCAGAACCAACAAGATGGGAGGTCCGATGATGGCCCTTTTTAGCCAACTGATGGAGTCACATGTGGAGACAAATGGTGCCACCGAAGTAACTATAGAGGTAACTATTCCCTCTAATCCCAATCTTAATTCTTCTTCATGATTAGTGTAATCATATGAATCGTAAAGGGGTAGGAGCAAGGCAGATTAGAACTCATCTTAAAGAGATACTGAGAACTCATAAACCAGCGGTGCTGGTGTTACTCAAAACTAGAATTCATAGTAGAAGAGTGATGAAATTTTTGGAGAGTACTGGCTTCACGGATATGCTTGTTGTGGAAGCTACAGGTTTCGTTGGGGGTTTGTGATTTCTACAGGATAACAATAGGGTAATAATAGAACCTGTGGTTGCTTGTGATCGGGTGATTATGGTATTGGTACAAGAATTTTCAGCCCAACAGTGGCTAATGCGGGTTGTCTATGCATCTCCTCGAGCACACATTAGGGATGAATTATGGTTGTACTTGCGACAATTAGGCTGTATAAGTAACATTCTTTAGGTTGTGGTTGGAGATGTTAACCAACCACTAGACAATTGTGATAAAAAAGAAGGTCAACCGGTGAACCAAACACTAGCTGGTAAACTAAAGAACACAATTAATATATATGAACTCATTGATATGGGATTTCATGGCCCGAAGTATACATGGACGAATGGAAGGAGCGGTGGAGCCAACATTCGGGAGAGGATAGATAGAGCATGGTGTAATTTCAATTTTAGCAAACTTTTTTAGCAAACTGTAATTTACCATCTAATGAGATCAGCCTTTGACCACCATCCTATCTTGTTGAAGGAAAACAAAAATGAGGGCAACGCGAAATTTCATGGTTTTCGTTTCCTCGAGGTGTGGTTTCACTATCAAGATTTTCGTAACTTAGTAGAGGATTTATGGAAGGGAGAACCAACTGACCTACTAGAGATGATGGAACAATTCAAGGAGCGGGTTTAGTAATGGAATAGGGATAGCTTCAAGAATATCATTTGGAGAATGAAACGTTGCAAGGCTAGATTATTGGGGGTGTAGAATGATTTGCGGGATGGTTTCCAATAGTCACTATCCAGATTGGAAAAAAAGGTGTTAGGGGAGTTGAATAAAATACTCACACAAGAAGAACCATATTGAAAGCAACATGCAAGAATTCAATGACTAACAAAAGGCGAAAGGAACATTAGATTTTTCTATGATTAGGCAAGGCAACGACGTTCGACAAAATTTTATTTTCTAGCTCGAGAGATCAAACCGGGGAATGGTGTGTAGATGCGGAGAAACTTAAACAATCAGCACAATAGCTTTATGTTGATCTCTATACTAGAGACCTTTCAGTTGTTAGTCAGCCAAAAGAGTAGGAATTTCCTAAGCTAAATAGAAGCCGGGTATAATGGTTGAACCAGAGGACTTCAGGTTATGAAATCAAACTGGTTGTGCTTCAACTAGGGGGCCAACAAGGCACTAGGCTCAGATGGTATGCCGACATGTTTCTTCCAAAAATGCTAGAACTGTGTGGAGGAATCGGTGACGACGTTCGTACAAGAAGTGTTTCGGACTAACACGATACCAGAAAAATTAAATTAGTTTGTGACACGTCCGCTATCGAAACATGATCATCCGAAAGACATATCAAAATTTCGACTAATATGCCTTAGCAATGTTATTGTTAAAGTGTTGAGCAAGATCATAACAAATCGGGTGAAACAATGTATTGGAGACCTAACCGGTGCTTGGCAAGCGAGTGTCATCCCGGGGTAGCAAGCAACAAATAACATTTTAATTGCTCAAAAGATCTTATATTCCATGAGACATAAGAAGGACAAAAAAAGGGAAATGGTTGTTAAGATCGACTTAGAGAAAGCTTATGATCGGATTGATTGAGGTTTTTTTGAAAATGTCATTCGAACCAGGATGAGGTCTTCACCAAGGTGAGGTTAAAAGACAACCTAATTAAGGTCATAAGAAGATTCTTGGAGTCCATCAACATGTTAGTGTTATGGAATGGGGAACTACTCGAGGCATTCAAACCAGGACGAGGTCTTCACCAAGGTGACCCTCTCTCACCATACTTGTTTGTACTGTACATGGAGGTGTTAGGGCAACATATTCAAAAGAAAGTCAATAGTAAACAATGGCGGGGCAGCCGGGTTTGCAGGGGAGGACCTAGTCTTTCTTATTTATTCTTCGTCAAAGACTTCCTTCTTTTTGGAGAGGCCTCAATGCAATAAGCTTTGGTGAAGTATGAGACACTTCAAGCATTTTGTGGGGAATCCAAACAAAAGGTAAATGAAGCAAAATCTAGAATTTGGTATTCACCGAATACCCTTACAAACGTGATTCAATCAAACAACTTTTGGCATGACTCCTATGGCCAACTTGGGAAATATTTAGGAGTCCCATTAATCCATGGACGACTTCAAAGTCATCACTTCGACTACTTGATGGATAGGGTGCAAAAGCAACTTGGAGGATGGCATAGAAATTTACTCTCACATGCAGCGTGGCTGCTACTAATACAGTCTGTGAACCATACCAAGCATATGCGATGAATTCTTGTAAACTTCTAGGGAAGACGATGGAGGCTTTGGAAATAACAAACATGAGGTTCTTATGGGGTGATTTTGAACAACATAACAACCTTGCATGTAGTTTCTTGGAAGATTATATGTCAGTCAAAACAACAGAGAAGTTTAAACATTATACCTATATCATGTATATGAATTCCGTTCTACTAGCAAAGCTAGCATGTAGAGCAATACAAAATCCGAGTGCTTTGTGGTATGCCATATTGTCGGCTAAGTATGGAGACCTAAAATTTTCAGACCCTATTATAAGGGCTAAGTCTAGATCTATGGTGAGGAGAAGCTTAGCAGACCGATTAGATCTTTTGAGGAAGGGCCTTCGACATGGAGGAGATGAGACTAGAGATGAGGAACCTTGGTGGAACCTGCCGACACACGAACTTTTTACAACAAAATCGGTCTACAGTTTACTAACGGAACAAGAACAACACTCTAACTTCTTTTGCTTGGAAAGAGTTATGGAGGTTCAAGGGGCCACTATTACTTTGGATGATCTCACATGATAGGCTAAAGACGACTTCATTCTTGTGGGAGCAACATATCATTGTTGAATCGAGATGCTTACTCTACTACGCACTATTTGAGTCTACGTTACATGCAGTGAGGGATTGTCTTGTAGACAGAGCAGTGTGGTGTTGCTTGGTCCCTCAAAGACTATAGTAGACATTTTGGAATGCATAGGATACCAAGAGTTGGGTTATGCACAATCTTCGTAGGGAACATCCGAATCTGCCTAAGGCAGTGCACTGGAAATATATTTTCAAACAAGGAGTGCAAGAGTTATGGCGTTGACGAAATTTGAAGATTTATCGGAACAAAGAACCACTCTGATACAGCCAGCTTGGCTAGAATTATGCTTAGACTTGGTTATGAGTTTTTGTGTACCTTATAGAGGTAGAGCTAGACTATCATTTTGTAAGTTACTGATGTAACTGTGTACAATTATTTATGTTGTTCATTAATACAATACCCCTTTAAAGAAAAAAAAATAAAAATCTCTAAAAAGTAAAATTAATATTTAAAGTATTGCATTAATAATTAGACGGCTGTGTTTAATAGCATCTTTTTTTAAGATTGAAAAATGTGTTATGAATCCGAAGATTCATCAAATTAGTGGATGTCCATCGGATAATCATCTTTATCTCAAGATAACTACGTAATTAATGATATGTGACAAGTGTCAAATGATGTTTATCTCTTAGGTGACAAGTGGCACCCTTGAAGTTTATCCTCTCCCCTTTTTCACCATTATAAATAGAGGGCCTACTCCCCTTTGTAAACATATACCAAGAATCATTTCGAAAGTGATATAATAATATTCTCTATATTCTCACTACATTTCTCTCTTTTACTTTCATCTCGTTAGTTTTATATAATTTCATAATACGTTTTCAGCACGAGTCTCTAACCAACTAAGACTAGCACGAGGCTCTACCACCGAGTAAAGTGCTTTTGAAGTTTGTTTGAAGAATAATCATATACGTTATTTACTATTATGACAAATCTCACTAAGTTTGAATTTGTGGCTCTTGATGATACCGGAATAAACTATTTATCATGGACATTAGATGTCGAGATACATCTTGTTGCAATGGGTCTGGCAGACACCGTTGTACAAAATAATGTCACATCAGCACAAGATCGTGCCAAAGCTATGATTTTTCTGTCATCATCTTCCTAAGGATTTGAAAGGTGAATATCTTACCGTGAAAGATTCCCTTGTTTTGTGGGGAAATTTGAAAGAAAGATTCGACCACCAGAAGATGGTCGTTCTCCCTAAAGCACATTATGATTGGTTGCACTTGAGGTTGCAAGATTTCTAATCCGTAAGTGATTATAATTCTACGATGTTTAAAATTGTTTCACAGTTAAAATTATGTGGAGTTGATATAACAAATGATGATATGTTAGAGAAAACGTTCTCCACTTTTCATGCCAAGAATATTGTCTTGCATCAACAATATCGTGAAAAAGGCTTTAAGAAATAGTCCGAGTTAATTTAATGTCTTCTTGTTGCGGAACAAAATAATGAATTGTTGATGAAAAATCACGAAACTCGACCAACAGGTTCTACTCCATTCCCTGAAGTGAATGTTGTTAGAAAACATGATCTCAGAAGAGATCATGGCCGTGGTCGTAAATATGATCATGGACAAACTCGTGATAAATTTGGCCATTATAATCGTAATTATCGAAATGATAATTCAAGTGCCAAAAATGAAGACCACCTGAAGTGGACAAAAAATAACGAGAAAGACAATATTGTTCCAAAAAATTATGAAGACAAATGTTATCGTTGTGGCATGAAAGGTCATTGGGCTCGTGTTTGTCATACGACAAAATATCTTGTTGATCTATATCAAGCATTTATTGAAAAGAAAGGCAAATATTTCGAAGTAAACTTTACTTCTCAAAATTTGACTCATGAAAGAAATGATGATGATGATGATCTTGAAAATGTTGATGTTGATGTGGCTCACTTGGATGTAACCGACTTTTTCGAACATCCGGAAGGAAAAATTGACCATTTGATCGGGGATGGAAGTGCCCAAAAGAATTAGAATATGATATTATATGTTATGTTTATGTAATATATTATCTTTTGTTATTTAATATTTTAATATAATATATTTAACCTTTTAGAATATTTATTATCTTATATTTAATATTTTTGCTTATAAATATTTATTATCTTATATTTAATATTTTTGTTTATAAATATTTATTATGATAACCTTATGATTGTTTATTATTAACTCACAACCTGAAGTTTGTGAAATTATTTGTTTAACTTACAACCAGAAGTTTGTGAGATTACGAAATGACTACTTGTCTCATTCCGGGTTGAATGATGATATCGAAAGTGTATGTCTAATTGATAGTAGAACTATGCACACCATATTGAAATACGAGAAATATTTTTCTCATTTGAATGTGGGAGAAATAAGTGTTACCACAATAAATGGTAATGTAAAACTTATTGAAGGCTCCGAAAGAGCTAATATAATATTACCGGGAGGAACTATAATTGCTACTGATAAAACACTATTTTCCTCAAAGTCTCAAAGAAATTTATTGAGTTTTAAGGATATCCGACGTAATGGATACCATATTGAGACTATGGAAGATAACAATCATGAATATTTGACTATTACTAAAATGACCTATGATAATAAGCATTTGTTGGAAAACTACCATCTTTATCCTCTGGCCTATATTATGCTAAAGTTAATGCTATTGAGGCGCATCATTTAGTAAACCAAAAGTTTACTAATCTCATTACTTTTAAAATTTGGCATGATTTTTTGGGTCATCCAGGATTAAATATGATGCGAAAAATTATCGAGACAACGCACGGTTATCCTTTGAAAAATCATAGGATTTTGACTGATGATAAGCTTTTCTGTGCTGCATGTTCCAAAAGGAAATTGATTATAAGGCCATCACCATTAAAAGTAGGAGCTGAAAGTCCTACATTTTTTGAACGAATTTATGGAGATATATGTGGACCGATTAGTCCACTATGTGGGCAGTTTCGATATTTTATGGTTTATTGAAGCATCGACCCGATGGTCGCATGTTTGTTTATTATCTACTCGCAACCTTGGCGTTTGCGAGATTACTTGCCCAAATAATTCTCTTGGGAGCGCAATTTCCTTATTATCCTATTAAACGAATCCTTCTAGACAATGCTTTGGTGAATTTTCTGCGCATGCATTTTATTCTTATTGCATGTCGATTGGAATAATTGTGGAACGTCCTATAGCTCATGTTCACACACAAAATGATCTAGCTGAATCATTTATAAAAAAGCTACAGTTAATTGCTAGACCGTTATTGATGAAAACAAATATGCCTAAAGCAGCTTGGGGGCATGCCATTTTGCATGCTGCAACACTTGTGCGTTTAAGGCCATCGAATTATCATAAATTTTCTCCACTACAATTGGCTTTTGGTTCAGAGCCTAATATTTCTTGTTTGAGAACTTTGGGGTGTGTTGTATATGTTCCTATTGAACCAACCCAACGAACAAAAATGGGTCCTCAAAGAATATTGGGGATATATGTTGGGTATTACTCTCCGTCTATTATAAGGTATCTTGAACCTTTGACAGAGGATGTTTTTACAGCAAGATTTGTTGATTGTCATTTTGATGAGAATTTATTTCCCAAATTAGAGGGAGAGAATAAATGACATAAAATTAAACTTGCGTGGAAAACATCTTTGAGTCATTTAGATCCACGCACAAATGTGAGTGAACTAGAAGTTCAAAAGATAATTCATTTGCAACAAATTGCAAATCAACTGCCAGATTCTTTTGTTGACTCCAGAAGAGTCACTAAATCGCATATTCCAACTATAGATGCTCTTATACGAATAGAAGTCCCTGAAGGACAAAAAAGTAAATCATATAGCTGTTGAGTCAAAAACAAGCTAGAAGCGTGGCAGACCCCTTGGTTCTAAAGATAAAAATCCTCAAAAGAAAAGATGATTAAATGATCTAGAAGATCATGTTGAAGAAATAGAAAATGATAAACCAAGGGATAACCGATGAAAGATTCCAACTACAAATGATGCCACGTGTTGGACGGCCGTTCAAATGGTGCCACGTGGGGGCCCGCCCCTCTGCCTCCGTTTGGACGGCCGTTCGGGCATCCCAGGACCTTGTTTCCACATTCCGGAGCTGTTTTCGATGCAATTATGAAGTTCAAAACATGTTTCAAGCTATTTTAACTTCAAATAAGACATTAAATTTATCAAGTGCTGAAAAATGTATGTTTTGGAACTTCCAAGTCTAAAAATCAAATAGCTATGTACTTTAAAAATTTGATTTAAAATTCACATAGATTTCATGATAAATACCTAAAACATTCAATGACTACTCAATTATGCATGAAAACCTACTTTTAAACATCCAATTTCTAAATAAACGATCATCGCCCGAAGATTCTCGCGAAAACTCTTGTAGATGATGAAGTTCCCTTTCTTCTTCTAACTTGGATAAGCGCATGTCTAAAGCAAGGAAATTTGTCATAACATTTTTCTTGAATGCATTTCGAGGGGTATATGGATCATCATCTATTTCTTCGGTCTGCTCCTCATGTTGCTTCTTTTTATTCAACTGTGATTCCTTAGGTCCTAATCCAACTTCTCGGTAAACCCGAGAATCAACTGGTACCATAGAACCACTTAACCTTGTTAATCTCTCCTCCTCAAAGTCAACTCCTATTTTTTTAGCGATCCTTGTCCTAATGGCCCGTTAGTTTCCGAAGCACTTCTATCCATAATCCGAGCAAAAATTCTTCCTAGATCCACTGGAATTCCACGATAAACATTGGAGTAGATAGCAATTTTTCACATATAGAGAACTCCTTCACAATCTACTTTTCCGGAAAATACAACATGTAGATAGTTTAAACACGGATGTATACCAAAGCATCTCATACCAAAGGCGATCATAAGCTTTTTCAGTAGCTCCGATATGATTCCAATAAACCGAAGATAGCTCGGGACAATCTCTAAGTATGTTCTCATAAATATCAACTTCCTTGGTTCTCCATTGTCCTAATGCTTCTTCGAAAGTTTTCATATCCCAATCCCAATCCATTTCTCCTAGTCGGAATGTAACTCTTTCGTTTTCATAGCTGAATGTCGAATAACACTCATAAACCAACTCTTCATAAGTAGGTTCATCTATGGTGAAAACACGAGCATAAGGACACACATCCATTGTACGTTTGACTTTTTGTTCTATTCTCAATTCGAAAGTCGTATTCCAATCTATAGTACGATGTCGAATTGCTTGAAACCTATCTGCAAACTCCTCTTTGGAAAATTCCAAACAAGGATGGATAAAACGAAGGCATGTCTTTGATATCATAGGTTGTAGATGATCCTCATCCTCTTTTGTCGACATGTTCCACTTCTTCTTTACCCTTATCAGCCGAATTAAGTTCTCGGGATCCTCTTAGCGATCCTTTCTTACATTGGTTGCAGAAGGTTGAGTCATTTTTTTTTATAAATAAGAAGAATAATAATAATAAAAAAGAAATTATAACTTTGAACACAGTTTTAAAGACATAAGATTATTTTTTTAATTTTTAATTTGAAATATTTTTCGATAAAATTCTAGATAATTTCTAGATAATCTCCTAGTATGATTTTAGAATAGATTTTCTAAAATTTAGATAACCTTGATTAATTAATTCTAGATAATTTCTAATATTAGCAATTTAGGCAATCCTATACTTAGAAGATATGAGATCTAATTCCATTCAAGATGATATCATAAAAGATAAATGCTATCGTTACCAAATCATAAAGTTTCTAAAATTTTGATCAAGAATTTTAAAAATTTTATGAATTTAACATTTTATGAGTTCCCCGGCAACGACGCCAAAAATCTAGTGTTGTGTTCGGAGTGAGTAAAAATAAATATCAAACAAGGCAAATGGACTCACAAACAGTGTCACATATTCAAACACATCTAAGATAGAGTACCTATCGCATGCAGATAGTAACACGGAAGTACCAAGATTTTATATTTACAAATATCGTTTCCCTAGGGTCGTCGATAACAGTTTATTAGAATTTATCATTTATAAAAATATTAGAGGATTGGGAATTAGTCTCAAACTTAGTTCATGTAGGATTGTCCAAAAGAAAGAAGAGATTTAACTAACATGAATTGAATAATATAAGATCCAAATTATGCTCAAAAGAATCAATTAAGTTGACCTATGTTCGAAAGTTAACTTAAGTGGATCTAAGGTAATTATGAGTTTAATTTATCTTACTACCATACTTGAGTTATCTAAATTGATTACTTCAATACTGGTCGTTGTATGCAATCCTAAGATTTGCATTAATTACTAACTCAAGATTATTAGGGTTCCTAACCTCAGTACGGTCGCTGTAAGTTATTGGTTATAATCCGGCAATTTGTAAAATTTCCTACGGTCGGGTTTCCAAAACAAACTGTCAATTTAATTATGTTCAATTCCATGCAAATCAACTAGATAAGATACCTACTTCTCGAAGCATCAACATCAAATTGAAAGCATAAGATAAACTCAAATCACAATAAATATTCAAACAGTATCCTTCCCGGGAATTTATATTAAAACCCTTAATTGTTCAAACTTCCTATAGAAGAAATAAGTATATGATAATCCTATGAGACAGAATGCAACTAATAAAAGGAAAACAATTACAAAAACTAAAGGAAAATGAGAAAGGAAGATTGTCGTTATGCCGTTACAACAATAACAGGTTGCTTGTTCCTCCGGATCCTCGTTGATTCCGCAACTCGATCCTTTGTCGTGATCTTCGGATCTTTGACACTCACGCCTCTAGTAGTCTTCTCGGAGCTATCCCTTACGGTCGAGGTTCAAGCTAGAAAATAGAAAATGAAAATGATGAAGGAAAAGATCTGCGAGAGAACTCGAGCTCCGACACACGAAAACCCATGTGTTCCGATAAATCGATTTTATATCGTGTTTTTATACATTAATTGTGTTCAATTCGAATTAATTATGGAGTTAATTGGATTTAATTGAATGGAAATTACGCAAATTCTTTCTGTTTTTGATTTCAAAAGTTTCAGGGACCAAAATTGAAGAAAGGAAGAAATCAGGGACTAAAAGTGCAATTTTTGGAAAAAAAGGCCAACACGGGCGTGTTCCTTCCCGTGTTGTTGGCCGTGTTGAGCCAGCACGGGCGTGTTCCTGCCCATGTTGCTGGCCGTGTTGGAGACACGCGACACAGGCGCGTTCAAGGCAATTTTGGCGCAATTCAATGTCCCACATGGAAAGTTTACCTCTTTTCAACTCTATTTCACTCCTATAAATAGATGCACTCCCCCAGTTGTTGAAGCACAACAGAATTACTCGGAACAGGAGTATTTCCGAGTTCCTAGCCAATAGGAATTTCGTGATAAGCTCCAATCGAGATTCAGTTTTCATTTTTCTTTCTTCTCGAGTGTAGGGTTGAGCCTCAACCATAAGGGATACCCTATAGTTTAGTTGAGGGGAGTGGTAGCTGAAGATCTTTAGAGCAAGGTAAGGATCCGGAGTACGAGTCTCGGCGAGGTCTGGAGGATTAAGCCAGCCCGTGGAAGCAGTGAGAGCAACACGACAACTTTCTCTTTCCTTTTCTTTTCGTTCTTGCATTTCTTTTCCTTTATATGTTATGATTTTGTGTCCTAAGATACTCTTTATTTTGATTGATTGATTAATGATTTATATATTCCCGGGAAGGATATGTTTTAATATACATTGTGAATTGCTTATTGTTTTACGCTTTCGATTTGATTCCCGTATTGAGTTTATGCCATGAAACTTAGGTTGATGCATGATACTACAATAGTTAATTAAATTGACGGTTTGTTAATGAGTCCAAACCATAGGAGATTTAACGAATTGCCAGATTAGGTTTAATAACTTGCGGCAGCCATACTGAAGTTAGGCAACCTAATAATCTCGAGTTCATAATCAATGCAAACCTTAAGATTAACTTATTAAATTGACGACTTAATAACTAATCTACAAAGGTTTAGGATTACTTGCGACAACCATATTGAGGTAATCACATTAGATAATTCGGGTATGGTAGTAAGACGATTCGAATTCATAATTGCCTTAGATCCGTTTTGCAAACTTTCGAATATTGTTCAACTTAATTAATCATACGTACTTCATTAGAGATCTTAGTTAATTATCTTTCCATTCTTGTTTTAAATATTCTTTAAACAACATATCCGAATCGAATGGACACCTAGGACTAATTCTTTAAACTTTAAAGTTTGTCATAATTGGTAGAAACTAACCAGCCGTTACCAATGTTCATGTGGATACGATATTTATAAATTTAAAATCGTGGTACTCCCGTGTTACTATCTGCATGCGATAGGTACCCTGCCTTAGTTGTGTTTGATTATGTGACACTTGTTTTGCAAGATTATTTGCTTTATATGATACTATATTTTTACTCACTCAAAACACACACCATGTTCTCTACAATTCTGGTCTGCTAAGAGTGGAGAGTGATGCTTCTATTTATAGGGGTGAGTTTAGGGGCGTTTTAGACATTTTCTAGGCAAAAATCTCAAGAATCGCGTCATTGGACCTCTAGACGACAACCCGGATGTTTGCAATGCCGTCTAGATGTGTGAAAACCCTTTGGGCGGCCGTCCGGATGCCTAACGCACTGGATGGCCGTCCAAAATTCTTGGAAGGCTGTCCAAACTTGTCAAAAATGGCACTTTTGCCCCAAGTTTTGTCCAATTTTACAATTTAGTCCCTGAATCTCTCCTGAAACCAAAATAGCGTAATTAGATGGTATTTCTAACTAATTTCATCCAATTAACACCATAATTAACTCGAATTGAACACAAATAATGTATAAAAACATGATATAAAATTGAGTTATCACCTTGAAAATGAAATTTATATGAAAATCCCTTAAGGATTAAAATTACCAAAGGCTTCTAATGGCCCTCGTGAAAATTATTCCGTAAAATTACAGAAATCATTATATGGGCTTAAGCAATTGAGACGCATGTGGTACAATCGCCTTAGTGAATTCATATTGAATTCGAGATATAAAAATGATCAAATTTGTCCATGCATTTTTATTAAGAAATCGGATTTTGGTTTTGTGATTCATGTTATATATGTTGATGATATTAATCTCATCAGAACTCCAGAAGAGCTCCGAGAAGCTATAAACTATTTGAAGTGAGAATTTGAAGTTAAAGATTTTGGAAAAACCAAGTTTTGTCTTGGGCTTCAAATTGAACATGTGAAAGATGAAATTTTTGTCCATCAGTCAACATATACAGCTAAAGTTTTAAAAATATTTTCATAGACAAAGCACATCCATTAAGTATTCCAATGGTTGTGAGGTCACTGGATGTAAATAAAGATATTTTTAGACCTCGATAAAATGATGAAGAACTACTTGGTCCGAAGTACCATATTTGAGTGCTATTGGTGCATTAATGTATATTGCAAATAGCATCCTACCCGATATAACATTTGCTATAAATCTATTAGCAAGATTTAGTTCTTCCCTAACACGATGACACTGGAATGGTGTTAAACATGTCCTTAGATACCTCGAATTATTTTATTCAAGTGAAAATGACCCACGGTTAATTGGGTATGATGATGTCGTTTATCTTTCCGACTCACATAAGGCCCGTTCTCAAACTGTCTATTTATTTACATATGGCAATACTGTTATATCATGACGTTCTACAAAGCAAACTATAGCAGCTACTTCTTCTAATCATGTTGAGATAATAGTCATTCATGAAGCAAGTCGAGAATGTGTATGGTTGATGTCAATAATACATTATATTAGAGAGAGTTGTCGTTTATCTCCCATAAGAGAGATTCCAACTCCTCTATATGAAGATAATGCAGTTTGTATAGCTCAATTGAAAGGAGGGTATATCAAAGGAGATAGGATAAAACACATTTCATCCAATTTTTTTTTTACTCATGAACTTAAAAAGAAGGGTGATAATCTTGTAGATTTATTCACTAAGGCCCTTCCGACTGCAACTTTTGAAAAATTGAGATATAAAATTGGTTTGTGTCGGCTCAAAGATCTCGAGAGTTCATCTCAACAGGGGGAGAAAACGCATAAAGAATAGTGTAGTCTTTTTCCTTTACTAGAATTTTTTTCCCATTAGGTTTTTATCTAGTAAGGTTTTAACGAGACATGTTTTTTATGTGATGGACATCTAAGAGGGAGTGTTATGAATCTCGAAGATTCATCGAATTAGTGGATATCCATCGGATAATCGTCTTTATCTCGAGATAACTACGTAATTAATGATATGTGACAAGTGTCACATGATGTTTATCTCTTAGGTGACAAGTGTCACCTCATACTTATCTCTTAGGTGAGGTGTCACTTGTGCATTTAATCCTGGGTGGCAAGTGGCACCCTTGAAATTTATCCTCTCCCCTTTTTTACCCTTATAAATAGAAGGCCTACTTCCCTTTGTAAAGATATACCAAGAATCATTTCGAAAGTGATATAATAATATTATCTATATTCTCATTACGCTTCTCTCTTTTACTTTCATCTCGTTAGTTTTATATAATTTCATAATAAAATGTATTTTTTTTGTTGTCCTTTTAACAAAAGAAATTGTGTTAAATATACTATTTATTATCCTTTATTTCTTTCTTCTTTTTTTTTTGGAAAAAATACTTTATTACTAACATATTATTTCTTGTGGTGTTATGAGAGCACTTTAAGATCCTTCCTTACAATACATTTATTTTAAGGTGCAATTATAATGTAGATAAATTTGCAATAATTTAAAACTTTTTAGTTGAGATTGTAAAGAGAGATAAAGTGATTTGACAAAGCTGACCTAGATAAGTTCGATGATAAGGTGATAATCTAATTAGCGTGATTCACATTCACTAGATATCTTTACATTTAACTTGTCACGTAAAACTTTTTTGGATCGATTCACTTTAGGGATTATCTTATGCCGTATTTTAACAATCTATTATAATCTTAAAGGTTTCTCTATAGATTCCTCTTAGATTACAACAATATGTATATAATTACAAAAAGTAAATAAATATCTTTAAAAAAAGACTATTAAGGAGATGTATTTATTTATCATATCATACTATTCTGTTTTTCTTTGCTGATAAAATTATCATACTGTCCTTTCTTATCAAGATAATAAATAATATATTTACCATGTTCAATCTCCCAAAAGGCCTGCTTTCGTATACGAAAACGAAAAAGAAAGGATACACAATCATTTCTAAAGATTTCAACAAAATCTTTTCTCTGATTATAATATGCATGAAATTCAAGTTTAAAGTATTACACAATTAAGAAAATATGAATGAAATAAATTATTCTTTTCTTTTGCCCCCTTCCCCCCCCCCCCCAAAAAAAAAATGATAATATGGAAAATTCGATGTACCTTTGAACTCTATATCTAGAAAAAAAAAATCGTTACATATATATACAAATATATATATATATAAAAAAAATATATATATATATATATATATTACATGCATGGCAAAAAGATATGCCAAGTTGCAAATGGGAAAAAAGGGAGAAAAAAATATTAAAAGAAAGATTGGAAATCGATCACTCACTTAAAATTAAAAATAAAAAATAAATAAAAAAAAGTAAGACAGATATCTTTTTATTCTTGCCAACATCTTTATTATGAGATAATCTTAACTTTTTTTTTTTTTTTTTCCTTTTCTTTAAGTCGTTCTAATTTTTAGTCAAAAAGAAGGCATTTGTGCTTTGTGGAGAGAACTTTGTTTAGTAAACACTACGTACCAAGTAAGAACTTGGAAATGAAGAAAGAGAGACAACGAAGCAATCTCATGGGCCATGCAAACATCATACCTGGAACAAACTCCACCATTCTTACCATTAGAGCTGGATTTTTAGTCCAGCCTAAGTGAGTAAATGTTTTATCAATGTTGCGTGAGATTACCAAGTTCGATATTTACTGTAAATGTTATGTAAGAATTGAGGTGACGACATCTTCTCCTTTTGGACAAAAAGTTAGAGTACTCTACGAATACAATTCGGATTAAATACAGATTAGTCAAAGTAATAGATTCAAATACTTGATTGTCTAACAAAAAAAACCTTAATTTTTCGATCATTTCTTCATATATATTAATATATATTTTTTTAATAACTTCATCCGTTCTTTAAAACTTATCATCAAATAATTTTTTTAATACGACACAAGACAAGACTATTCTTAAACTGAATTCATTACTACCTCTCACTAACGTAAATTAGAAGAACCTCCCATTTTACATAAAATTTGAGAAATTTTTCATTAAAAAGTTTTAACTTTTAACTTTTTTATCACAAAAATTAATCTTAAAATCTCTTTATTCATTATGACAATTTTTTTTTAAAAAAAAAATCATTAATTTTTCAAAGAATAATTAGTGAGTTTAGTTCCAAACAAATTTACCTTTGACAAGCTTAGTCCCAAAATATTTTTTTTTTTTAACTTTTAAAGTCCCAAATTTTTTTATTAAAAGAAAATAAGGTCCCTTTTGACGGATTCGGTCAAAAAACCTAAAAAATTAATAGTTTATATTGTTTACTTAATTAAAGAAAAGGGTAAAAATGTCATTAAATTAATAATAAAAAAATCCAACACAATTTTATAAACAGTAACTAGAGAACCAACCCCTCCAAGATCGTCCTCACACGTGATCGACGGTGGACTAGGCGGCGGTAAATTGCATCTGCTGAAAAGTTTTTTGCCTTTTTTTGTGTGTGTATATGTATGTATATTGTAAAAAATCTAAGTTTATAAACCCAGAAAAAAAAATTTAAAGTTCCAAAACCTTTCTTCATTTAAGCAATTCAACAAACACTTAGTTTACATGAAAAATATTAATCAAAATGCCAATAAAAAATGCTAACTTTTTTTTCCTTTCCGTAGAACATTTTTAAAATTAATTTCAATTTCATTGAATTCAAAAGAGAACGTGAAAGAAAAGAAAAGGAAACCTGCAAGAATTCTTAAACTAGATCGGTGCCGCGAGTGCTTTAGCAGATTTAGTACGATAGGTGCAAGGGACAACCCATAGAGAAATAGATAGAAATCGGATTTAGTACGACAGGTGCTAGAAATTTTACTAGATTATATGAATATAAACCAAATCGCTACAAATTCGTCTATCTACATACATGTTTTTGGTTTCTCATGATCAAGAGAATCATGAAAAAGAGTTTTCAGAAGAAAGCCCTAGAAAAGGGTTCTGCAGAAACGAAAGAGAGAGAGTGTGTGTTGTGTGTGAGAGAGAAAGATGGAGACACATGTGATGACATTT